>JAHRHJ020001068.1:0-35139 GCA_019776745.2 Taxus chinensis | reverse complement strand
GATTTTAATCCTATAAATAGAGGTGTTAGGGTATCTTGAAGATATCTTGAATGTTCAAGAGGTCTTGAGTCTTAATGATCAAGAGTGATCAAGGTTATGCAATTGGGTGCCATTAGTGGTTTAGATGTGGTTTAGCATCTTTGGAATTCTGTTGTGAGTTCATAACTAAGAGAAGATTGTGAGAGTTTTTTTACTCTTGTTGATAATAAAATTTGAGCAAGTTCTTGGTGGACGTATCCCACATTGGGTGAACCACATTAAATCTTGTCTCTCTGTATTGTGCATTATTTGTGGTCTCCCCATAAGGGATATTGAGATCAGTGGTATCAAAGTGGTTACATCTCTAGTTTCCTACTGGGTTGAAAAGATGGGTGATGATGTAAGAGGATCTGGGTGTAGCATACTTTATGAAACAATTATTCACCTAATATGGTGATGCATACAATCACTAACATACTAATTAATCTAGCTATGTATATGCTCTATAACAAGAGTGAGCCAGCTCACCTGAGAGATCTAGCCACTCAGGGTAGTACAGATACTCATACAGAGATGAGGAATGAATACCTAGAAATATGAGATGTTCATATTTTGGATTGAAAGAGGTGTTTTAGCCGACCCTCAGGGTCTTGAGAGCAACGGTCTATCCATCATGCCCTACCATGCCTTTGAGCATGAATGGTCATTGAATTTTTCCTCGGTTTCTTGAGGAGGATCTGGAAGTTTCATTTGGTGGGATTCAATCGGACTCTCTGTTTCTACCCGTTGGACGATGGATTGCATCTTATTGGGAGAGGTACTAGGATTTGAGTGCAAGGGATTCTCATAATAGGGTTGTCATCCCACGATCCTATTACAAAATGAATATTTTTAGCAGGCTTTTTCGGTGAGATCATCAGGATAAATGTACCTGATTGACAAAGAAAATTGGGATAGATCACCATTCCACATTTTGATGGTTTTTTTCTAGAAGTGTACCTTAGCACTAGTCCCAGGTTCAGAGTTGTTGAAGAGTGAAAGGTTTCGACTTGAATCCCATGCGAGAGTATGATGCAAGTAGGCGAAGGTTATTATCTTACATAGGCCCTTCTTCATCGAGGCATCCCCCCAAATCTGATATTATTGGTCAAGCTCATCGTGGGTTGATTACGCAGGGGCTACATACATGTTACTACTTATGCAGAGTTTGTATAGATGCTAGTTTTGAGTCTTGAAATTGACAGGAGGGACTTTGTAATGCAATTTTGGGAGTTAACATTTGAGTGAATCTTCAGGGGTCATTGGACCTCAATATATTGAAGATTTTCAATGAGCCTTTCATTCCATGGGCACCTGGATGTTAAGATAGAGGATGAAACTTCACTTGTAATTCTGAACAGGTTATGAAAATATGAACCTCTGAGCCAGATTTGTATAAGGCTCACCATATGAGACTGGAGTTCTTTTCACCAAATGATGTTACTGGAGTGCAAGAGAAACTTGCTAGTTACAACACCAAAGTTGAGGTTTCCAAGAATTGGTGCAAAGGTACATACCCTCAAGGTGGTTGATATGCAGAGTAAGTAGGCACAAGCACTTCTTAGTACTGCTAAGACGTGCACCTAAGACTTAGATCTCTACTCTAATGGAAGCAAAGATGAGTTGAGACCACAAAGCAACTATGTTTTGAGAACTGCATGGGACCTTGGGTTCTTGAGACATGATTGTAGAAGCTGGTCCTGATGAAGTGATATCTCAACTGTATATGCTTTGATCCTAGAGTGGAAAGCATAAAGTTCTTAGCTAGGTGTATAGACACTCTGACTATCACTATGCAGCTTACATTCCTCCTGCTTATGCCCCAACTCCTCAAGCAATTGTTGTAACCAAATCATCTCTTTGCTTGCCTCTGTGGCAGCAACATACTCAGCCTCTGTGGTTGACAAAAGCCACTAGCTTTGTAGTCATGAAATCCAGCTCACTGTTGTCCCACCTATAGTGTAAATATAACCTGTCATGCTCCTCCTGACTGTCTACATCTCCAGCCATGTCTGAATCTACATAACCACGTAAAGTGGTGTCTGATCCACTGTAGCACAAAACTGTCCCCATGGTCCCTCTCAAATACCGAAGGATCCACTTTACTACTTGCCAATGCTCTTTACCTGGATCACTCATAAATCTACTCACAACTCCCACTACATGGGCAATATCAGGCCTAGTGCACACCATAGCATACATCAAACTACCAACTACTGATGAGTAAGGTACCTTGGACATGCATGGTTTCTTTCCTGCTCTGTCTTGGGACACTGCTCCTTTGATAACTTAAAATGGCCTGCCAAAGGAGTCCCAACCGGTTTAGCATCCTACATGTTAAACCTATCCAATACCTTCTTAATGTACTCTTCCTAAGATAAAGTCAGCTTTCGTTCCTTCCTATCCTGAGTTATCCTCATACCAAGGATTTGTCTGGCTGCCCCCAAATCCTTCATATCAAAGGATTCACTTAGCTGTTTTGAGTACTTTTATTTCTCACAGTGCATGTTTTTACCTGCAACCAACATGTCATCAACATACAAACACATGGATAATATAACTTCCATCCTCAAATTTCTTTTATACACGTAATGGTCAAAATGACATCTGATATAACCTTGCTCCATCATGAAGCTATCAAAATTCTTATACCATTGACGTGGAGCTTGTTTCAGGCCATACAAGCTCTTCTTCAGTTTGTACACACCATCTCCTCTTTACCTTTGACTTCATATCCTTCTGACTGTGCATATATAGCTCCTCCTCCAAATCACCATGGAGAAATGTAGTCTTTACATCTAACTGTTCTAAGTGCAAGTCTTCTGCTGCCACTATTCCAAGAATAGTTCTAATAGAAGTCATTTTTACTACAGGAGAAAAAATCTCATCAAAATCTATACCTTGTTTCTGTGCAAACCCCTTGACCACCAACCGGGCCTTATATCTTTTCTTTCCTCCTTCTTCATCTTTAACTCTATACACCCACTTGTTCTGCAATGCTCTTTTACCTTCCGGTAGCTTCACCAAATCCCAAGTCTAGTTCTCCATGAGAGACTTATGCTCCTCATCCATGGCTTGCTCCCACTTCTTACTGGCATCTACCTGCATTGCTTCATCAAAGCTCTCTAGATCTCCACTATCAGTGAGTAATAAATAATAAAGAGAAGGAGAAAAATGTTCAGGTTCTTTTCTTACCCTAGAAAGACCTCCTCACTGTAGGAGTTTGGGGTTCCTGTTGAGTTAGGTTCCTGAACTGATTCATGGTCACTGTCCCATCCAGGAAGATCCTCTACCACTACATATTCTATTTCTTGGATTCTTCCCTTGTTTTCCTGCAACTGTTGCTTATACATGACTTTCTCATTAAAGACCACATCCCTAGACCGAAATGATTTTCTTGTCCTTAATACTCCAACATTTAAATCCAAAGTCATCACCACCATAACTAATGAAAAGTGTGCTTTTTTCTGATTTAATGCCTCTAGCTTGGTCCTATCATCCTTGTCATTATGAACAAACACCTCACATCCAAAGACTCTAAGAAATGAGTAATCAAGGAGTTGACTTTCTTACCATACCAAGCTCCTCAGGTATGCCTGAGCCATCCAATAGCACTTGGAGGGTATTCAGTTTACTCAAATTCTGAAAATTGAGGCAATCTAGCATGCTTTGCTCAAACCATTATCTTCTGCCTTGTTGAGGTGGAATTCTAGATGGTCAGTGGTGATATGGATCCTCATGAACTCCTAGGCATTCTGCAATACTTATTGGATTCTATGTCAAGGATCTACCAATTCTCTGAAAGCACCATGGTTTAGCTAAGTGTCCAAAGGACATGGTACTTTGTCGAATTCACATAACCAGTAAGGTGCATCATTTCAATATTAAGTTGCTGTAATACTCTATCTATCCCAGAGTGTGCACCTGAGACATTTTAGCCACATTAATGACCTATGTTTCATTCTCTAAGGCTCAATGTTTTGGACAAAAAGTGAAAATACATCATATTTGTGGATGCATGTCTAATACAATAATAGGTACCCAAACTTTCGTTGTTGATCATCCATAAAAGGATTGGATTCTTCCTACCATAAGGCCACAAGTTGAAGTTAGTGCAATAGATGATGACTGATCCAAAGCCAGAGCTAAATCATCTATCACTCAAATGCACTAGCTCTAACTTACTTTCTTGATCTTAAGCTAGAAAATCATCCTTGGTAATTGCTTGAGAAACCTTATGGTTTCTGTCAAAACCATCCCATTATATGCAGTTCTAATGAAACAGGATTCAAGTTCAACAAAAATCATTTCTACATGAAGTCCAGAATTCATATGTAAAAACTCATGAACATATTCATTCAGTAACATGCACTGTCGACACTAAAATTTTCCTCCGTAATTTCTATTTCATTAATGTATGTATTAGGAATAGGATGTTGTTAAGTATAATTAGTAGTAGCGTCTGATAGAAGATAACGGCGCCGTCAGTACGGTGCCGCCAATAATGTGGAGTACGGTAACAGTCAAAGTACAATAGGAATGTTGTAAAAAGTAAATATTTGTCGTAAGTGGTCCGGTAATGTTAAAATGTCAAAGTTTGGGTAATTAGAGAAGTAGGGTCTACATGATTAGGAATTAGAAATATTATATTGGTAATAAGGACAAGGAGTGAGGTCATAAATATTTTGTGTATTTTATTTGTAAAAAGTCTAAAAATGTGGAACCCATGTAAAATGATAAGGTTTATCTTATCTTAAAAGATAAGCTTACATGTACAGATAAGAGTTAAGGTATGGAATATGATTCGTCAGAGTGGATTTCTTATCCTATCTTAGAGATAAGATGGATAAGCCTGGAAGTTCTATAAATAGAGAGGCCACCCCCCTCATTTAGCATAGAAGGAAGTAGTGAGAAATATTGTAGGAAGTGTGCGAAGGAAGCCATCAGTTTAAAGGTGTGTTGAAGAAGCCATTAAGAGGTGTAATTGTAAAGTTTCTCCCATAGTCTTGGTGAAAGGCAAGTGAAGTCAATAACACTTGAAGTACCTCATGGGTGAGATTGTAACAATTTCATGTTAATATTATAATTTACTTTGATATTTCAGATTTGTCATCATTCTGTCTTATCATAGTCGATGGTATTCTTGTGTTATGTTGTTGTTTTGTTTCCAGATTACATCCACCAAACTAAAGGCTGTGCATTAGTAAATAATCATAGCACGAGGAGTTCCCGGTGAAGAATTATCATAGTGCCGGATTGGTGATGACATTTTGGTTCCGTTGCCGGGACCATTCCTCGTTGGTGGATTTTCTGGAGAGATATTCCCACTTAGTCAAAAATCAATTGGAGGGTAACCTTGTTTTTACTGTGCATAGTAGTTACCATGGTAAAGTCATTTTTGCCATGAATAGTAGTTACCATGGTAAAGTCATTTTTGCTGGGAATAGTATTTACCGCAGTAAAGTCACTTTTTACCGTGAATAGTATTTACCGCAGTAACTTCACTTTTTACCGTGAATAGTGTTTACCACAGTAAAGTCAGTTTTTACCGCAGTAAGTCAAGTTTTACCATAGTTTACCGTGGTCATTTCTATTTTACTGTAGAAAGGTGTAAAGTCACTTTCTAGTATAGTGATTCCAATTATTTGTGCACATAAGTCTTGTTGATTGTACTTGTGGGTTGGTATTTCACGGTGGTTACTTTTGAAAATGGGAAAGATTCCTGTTTTTTCAGCTCAATCTAATGAAGATGCTTCTTCTTTCATTCAAGAGTTTAAGTGATCTTGTATTTGTAATGGCCTTATAAGAAGGGAACAATGGACTGAATTTTTTCCTACCTTTTTGGATGGTTCAGCACTTAGGTGGTTTGAAACACTAGGTGATAATGTGAAAAATTCATGGGATTTATTAACTGAAAGTTTTCTTGAAGAATTTGGTGAACAACAGAAATATGCAGATCTCATGATCGAGATCACAAAGCTATCCCAAGGAGAGAAGGAGAAGATAAGGGATTATCATGCTCGTGTTCTAGAGCTAAGGAGGAAGCTCGATGCCCAGATCCGGAAGGAAGGATTAGCGGATGGGTTGATGAATGGCGTGGATAATCTCCTCTGTAAGCACTTCATTCTTGGGATGAAGCCAGAGATCAGACAACGAGTGAAGTATGACCGCCCAGCTACCATTGAACAAGCAAAGGAGATTGCAAGAAGGCAAGAAGAAAGCATGGAAGAGGAGCCCAAAGAAATTGTTGCTAAAGTAGAGCCTACACCAGCACCTTTGGTCCAGAATCCACAACCACTCCCGGTGAGCACAAATATTTCTCCTAGTACATCTACTGAGTATGAAGATCTGCTCAAAAAGATGGGTCAGTTAACTATTAATCTTCTTCAAGGAAAGGAATTTAGTTCTCAGGGAGGAGATAGAGGTCCAAAAAGAAATATTTCTGAAGTTGTATGTTATGGTTGTTATAAAAAGGGTCATTATAAGTATAATTGTCCAGATAGAGCTTCTACATCTGGTAAAGGAGATAATGATAAAGGAAAAGCACCTGTGAATTCTTTTGATGTAGTAGATAAGAGCAGAAATAATGAAGTAGATGTGTTTGTAACAAAAAGAAAGAAAGAAAAAGATAATCAAGATGGAAATGATCCTAAGAAGATGAAAGAAGAAACTAGTAAGAAACATAGGAGAAGAAAGTTGGGTGTGCAGGATTTTCTGATTTCACAGGGGCAAGGACCATACTCCATCTTGGAAGATCTGTCCAAAAGGCCTGCAAATATTACATATGGTCAACTCTTGGCTATGTCTTCTGAGAAGAGGCGGGAGTTGCGAAGGTGGACTCAATGCTCGAAGAAGGAAGGAGGTTGAGGTCCCTGTTTTGGAGGCAGAGGCAGATCCCTATGCTCCACAAGCTGAGGTATTATGTAATGGTATTTCAATTCATGATGTCTTAGTTGATGGAGGTGCTGCAGTTAATGTAATGACCGAGTCTGTAATGAATATGTTGGGTTTAAAAATTGATCGCCCTTCAACACTTATGTTAAGGTCATTAAATAAGGGAAAAACTAAACCAGAAGGTGTAGTTTCAAATGTGGCAATATCTGTTATGGGTGTTGTATGTGTGGTAGACTTTCAGGTGATGAAAAATGGTACTGTTGCGTACCCAATGCTGCTGGGAAGACCATGGCTAAGGAGAGTTCATGCAAGAAACTACTGGAATGAAGGTTTCATGACACTTGGACGTGGTAGAGAGAGGGTGAAGATAAACGTGATCCCTCGACATCATAAAGCAGAACCTGTGGATTCAAGTGATGAAACTGATGATTGGACATCCTCTGATTACTCTAGTACCAGTGAAGTGGACACTGAAGATGAAGAAAGTGAGGTGGATGTTTCAGTCATGGATATCCTTCCAGTCACACCAACTCATGACCCCATAAAATTATCTGAAGAAGAAGTTGATGATCGTCTCCAACAAATAAAGATTGGTGATGCTGTGATGGAGAGTGAGAAGGAATCCTACCTCCAGCTCTTTCGAAGGTACATACACCTATTCACTTTTGATTACAAGGAACTCCGTCAAGTAAGTTGGGTAGAACATTGTATTGAGCTGGTAGATGGTGCTAAGCCCATAAAGCAAATGCCATATAGAATGAATCCTAATTTTTCCAAGACTGTAAAAGAAGAAATAGATAAGTTGCTTGATGCAGGATTCATATTTGCTGTGGAGAATTCAGAATGGGTTTCTCCCATTGTGATCTCAATAAAAAAGAATGGGAAGCTACGCATTTGTGTTGATTACAGGAAGCTCAATAAGGCAACAAAGAAGGATCATTACCCTCTTCCATTTTCAGATCAGATCTTGGACGAAGTAGCTGGCCAGGAGTGCTATAGTTTTGCTGATGGATATAGCGGCTACAACCAAGTTCGTATAGCAGAGAAAGATCAGCTGAAGACCACGTTCACCACTCCTTGGGGAACGTTTTCTTATAGAGTTATGCCTTTTGGGTTGTGTAATGCTCCAGCAACATTCCAGCGTTTGATGAATAGGGTGTTCGAACCCTACATTGGGACCTTCATCAGAGTATTTCTGGATGATTTTTGCATCTATGGGAGCAAGTTGGACCACCTGCACCAAATGGAGACAACATTTCAAAGGTTAGATGAAGCACAAGCCTCACTAAACCCTACAAAGTGTGTCTTTGGATGTTCTAAAGGTGTTTTGTTAGGGCATGTTGTATCCAGAGATGGTATTGGTACTGATCCTGATAAAGTTTCAAAAATCAAAGATTTACCATTTCCTATGAATAGAAGTAAGTTGAGATCATTTTTAGGCCATGTGGGTTACTATAGAAGGTTCATCAAGAATTTCTCAAAGATTGCACAGCCACTAACCCAGTTCTTGAAGAAGGATGTTACTTATGAACCAGGAAATAAGGCGCATGAAGCTTTTGGACAACTGAAGGAAGCGCTCTGGTGTCTTCACCTGTTTTGAAGAATCCAGATTGGAGCAAGCCATTCATTGTGTACACTGATGCCTCAGATGCAGCACTAGGAAGTACTTTGAGCCAAAAGGATGAAAATGGGAATGAACATCCAATTTACTTTGGGAGCAGACAAATGAGCAGTGCTGAGGTAAATTATACTGTAACTGAAAAAGAGGCTCTGGCTATCATTTTTGCTGTAAAGAAGTTTAGAAATTACTTGCTAGGGCAAAAATTTCTAGTTGTAACAGATCATCAGGCTCTAAAATATATTGTAAATAAGCCTAACCCATCAGGGAGGATAGCAAGATGGATAATTTTGCTACAAGAATTTGAATTTGATATTATAGATAGGCCAGGAAAGAAGCATGTCAATGCAGATGCACTCTCTCGAGCCTATGATGGTTTAGGATCATCTTGTGATGATGATGATTTCCCCGATGCAGCATTGTTATCCCTTGACACAATCCCTAGTGAATACATAGATATTTGGAATTATCTGAATGAATTCAAGTTTCCTGATGGTGCCAATGCAAAGACTAAGAGAAAGATTACTCAAGCCAGTCGTCCATATTCTATTCTGCATGGAGTATTATTTCGAATAGGACCTGATGGACAGTACAAGAGGGCAGTTGGACGTGATCAAGGGAAGGAACTGCTAGAAGAATTCCACAATGGTACATGTGGAGGGCACTTCTCTGGACAACTTACAGCAAGAAGGATCTTGGATGCAGGTTATCACTGGCCCACTCTTTTTAAAGATTGTTATAATTATTGTAAGACATGTGATATTTGTCAAACACATGGTAACCGTAAGACTTCATCAGCTCCATTATGTCCTATTCTTCCCCTTGGTCCCTTTGAAAAGTGGGGAATAGACATTGTAGGTCCACTTCCAACTACATCACGCCAAAATAAGTATATTGTAGTTGCCACAGATTATTTAACCAAGTGGGTTGAAGCTAGGCCATTGAAAACAGCTTCCATGGATGAAGTGGCAAGGTTCATGTATGAACGCATTGTCACCAGATTTGGTTGCCCATTAGAAATTGTAACAGATCAAGGAAGCCACTTCATTAATGAGGTGGTAGAAGCCCTAGTCAATAAGTTTTCTATTAAGCACAGGAAGGCAACAACATACAAGCCAAGCACAAATGGACAGGTGGAATGAACAAATTTTGTGTTGTGTCAAATTCTAGCAAAAGATGCAGCCTTGCAGGTACATAAATGGGATAAAAGGATTCATGCAGCATTGTGGGCATATAGGGCAACATCAAAGTCAGCAACAGGATACTCCCCATTTCAGTTGGCCTATGGCATTGATCCAGTTCTTCCTATTGAGTTTGATATTCCCACTGTGAGAGTTATGAAAAATGAAAGGATGGATGAAAGTGATTCAGTAAAAGAAAGGTTGGTACATCTTCATTTGCTAGAGGAAATGAGAGAAATAGCAAAGGATACAAGCCATAAGAAGAAAATGAAGCAGAAGGAATACTTTGATCAAAAGATCTGGTGGTCTCCATTTCATGTGAATGACTTGGTTCTAGTATATGATTCCAGATACAAAAAAAGAAGACAGAGAAATTTCTTCCAAAATGGATGGGGCCCTACAAAATAGCAGCTGTGCATGAAAATGGTACGTACCGACTGGAGGAATTGGATGGCACTCCCATTACGAAATGGGTCAACCACGACAAGTTGAAGATTTTCCAAGCACCAGAATAGTCTACTCCGAGGACGGAGTAGAAGCTAGGAAGGGGGAAGATGTCGACACTAAAATTTTCCTCCGTAATTTCTATTTCATTAATGTATGTATTAGGAATAGGATGTTGTTAAGTATAATTAGTAGTAGCATCTGATAGAAGATAACGGCGCCGTCAGTACAGTGCCGCCAATAATGTGGAGTATGGTAACAGTCAAAGTACAATAGGAATGTTGTAAAAAGTAAATATTTGTCGTAAGTGGTCCGGTAATGTTAAAATGTCAAAGTTTGGGTAATTAGAGAAGTAGGGTCTACATGATTAGGAATTAGAAATATTATATTGGTAATAAGGACAAGGAGTGAGGTCATAAATATTTTGTGTATTTTATTTGTAAAAAGTCTAAAAATGTGGAACCCATGTAAAATGATAAGGTTTATCTTATCTTAACAGATAAGCTTACATGTACAGATAAGAGTTAAGGTATGGAATATGATTCGTCAGAGTGGATTTCTTATCCTATCTTAGAGATAAGATGGATAAGCCTGGAAGTTCTATAAATAGAGAGGCCACCCCCCCTCATTTAGCATAGAAGGAAGTAGTGAGAAATATTGTAGGAAGTGTGCGAAGGAAGCCATCAGTTTAAAGGTGTGTTGAAGAAGCCATTAAGAGGTGTAATTGTAAAGTTTCTCCCATAGTCTTGGTGAAAGGAAAGTGAAGTCAATAACACTTGAAGTACCTCATGGGTGAGATTGTAACAATTTCATGTTAATATTATAATTTACTTTGATATTTCAGATTTGTCATCATTCTGTCTTATCATAGTCGATGGTATTCTTGTGTTATGTTGTTGTTCTGTTTCCAGATTACATCCACCAAACTAAAGGCTGTGCATTAGTAAATAATCATAGCACGAGGAGTTCCCGGTGAAGAATTATCATAGTGCTGGATTGGTGATGACAGATCAACAATGAAACTTGTAGATTGGAGTAATCAAAGTTCTTATAAATACTCCATATACAAAGCTGAAATGTCAGAGAGAATGACACAACTCAATCATGGATTCAATTTGCTTAGGTTCATGAGGAATTTTAAATGTGTGGTTGAAACTCATGTCCATGGGTTATGACAGCAAGTAAACATCATTTATTTGATTAACAGAACGACCCTTTATGTGCCTGAAAATAAAGTATACCTGAAGGAACCCATCATTACCATGTTTTTTTGGTGGAAAATCTATCACTCCATTTTTTCATAGATCTTTCATCCTTGTGAGGTATTTACACTTCACCTTGATAAAAATAGAGAAGGACTGTCAAGATTATGAGGCTAAATCTTGTAAATGTAACTTTGTTGGATATGGTGAAGATGATGTCAATGGTTACTAATATTTGGAGGTATGAAATACATAAAAGATATTGCATAACAGTCTAAAGAATTGTCTTTATGAAAAAACACATGTGATCCTCATCAATCACTGAAGGAACAGAAAGAAGAGAATCAAAGAAATAGAATACATAGAGAAGTCAGAGCTTGCTATTTTTCATTAATGACAAGAACTCCTCTTTTCAAGAAGCAGGTAGAAAGCAATTCAGCTGAGATATCATTTCATCAGGACATACTTTGGAAGAAGATAAGTTGAAGCTAAGAAAATATTCATACCAGTCAGAATCTTTTGGATATGATGACAAAGGTGGACAAGGACCCAGAATTCAAAGTTGTGTTCAACTTTGATTGAGCTTCATGGTTGAAATGAAGGGTCAATAAGAACCCAGTTTTCAATGGAAACAATCTCCAAAGGGAGATGTTGGGGTGTGGAGCCTAATTTTCAGTCTTATAGAAATCAATGTTGAAGGGCTGGAGGTTAAACGATTAAGATTTTGGAGACTTCAGGAGCAACTAAATTCATTTATTGATGACCATTGCTATGTCAAATGGTAGAAAGAGTGCTGTTAATCATGCATATGTTAACTGGCTATCAATGTTGGGACTATTTATGCTACAGATTCATGGGAAGTTGAAAGATCATGACTTTCAATCATCTAGGGTAATGATTTATGGATTCAAAAGGATTGTAATCATATAAATATAGGTGTTAGGGTATCTTGAAGATATCTTGAAAGTTCAAGATCTTGAGTCTTGAGATCAAAGAGTGATCAAGAAATATTTAGGTTAAGCAATTGGGAGTTAATTGTGGTTTAGATATGGTTTAGCAGCTGACCACGAATTTTTTTGTACGACTCATAACTGAATGAAGATGTGAGAGTTTTTTTGGACTCTTGTTGATAAGAGGTAAAATTTGAACAAGTTCTTTGGATGTAGCACATTGGGTTAACCATGAAATGCTTGTCTAAAATTTTTTGTGCATTATTCATTTATGATGTTATATTTCTGCAAGAATAATTCTGCTATATAGTTGAACCTACTACTGTGGTTTGAGGAATTGTTTCCGCATATTTTAAATGTCTAATTTCTAAACTTTTTGTCTAACTACATGATCTAAAGCTTAAGAGTTCATTTAACCTACTAATGTGCAACATTGACATAAAGCTCAAGAGCTCTTCAAAAACAAGTAGATAAGGAGATTTCCATTCTGAAGACTCATAAGTTAGAGAATCAGGTGAAAAGCTAAGCTCAAATGAAACCCAGAACAGAAGAAACCAACTGCCAAAGGACTAGGAAAATAGTGGGTGAATACTCATACCAGCCAATAATAAATAGGAAATAGAGCTAGTTGAAGGTATAATAAAAGTGTAAAATCCAGATAGACCCATGATCAGTTTTGAAAAGAGAAATTGAGTGAAGCAATCCTAACAGATCTAATAAAGACTAAATTTCCCATCAAGAAGGTTACAAGAAAGATCAAAGATTCATAAAAATAGGAAACATACTAAGTGGAAATACTTATCTACACATCAGTTAGGAAAGTTTTGATATCTCAAAATAGCTAACAAGCAGAAAGAAACAAGGAGCTGAGCAACAAAAACAAGTTGTTATCGACAAGTTTGCAATGATTTACTTACCATAATTGATATCCAATTATTTCAAGAACCAAATAGAACTCACCATTTTTAGATAATGGTAAAGGCCGAAGATCCTCATTTGAGTAGATGCAAAAGAAAAGATAATGCAACCAGGAAATGCTCTTCAAACTTGTTTTATCAATGGATAAAAATGAAAATACGAAAATTTGATACCAGGTTTGAAAAACCTTACCTTTGTGTGAGTGCACTATGCAAACCAATAATTCAACTCCCATTACAGATGATTAGAGATCTAAACACAGTTGAGGAAATCATCAAAGTTACAGTTACAATGTAAACAAATCACCCACACAGTATTATTGCAACCATGGACTGTAGAAGAACCAAATCTTGACATCTCACAAAATGGTGGTCTATTCCTCTTACAAAGCTCACATAAAGAATAGAAGTGGAAAGATATGCACGTAATTGAACCCACAAAAAGTTCATCAGCTCGAGATACAAAATGAGCTCAAGCCCGGAATCATTAATAATGGCAAGAATCAAACTGAATCCCATTGACAGAAAACTTCGAAAAGCCGATCAGATAAAATGTGAAGATAGAAATACACTAGAGATTGGAAGAACGATTCTCAGAGGAACCAGAGCTTAAGAAGATCAAAAATGGCTAGAAAGTTTTCCAGGGCTACTATCACTCAAAACGAGCAAGTTAGAATGAAAAAGGAGAAGCAATAATAGAAACCTTTGAACAAACCAACTAACTTCAACAAGTTAAATATCCATGATGGAGAAGACCAAAGTACACAGAATCAAATGCAGATCACCATTCATTCAAAATTTAGGGAGTTACTAGTACCAACCATGTTCAATGCCATAACCATATTAAATGCCAAATTAAAACCCTAATCAATGATTAAATATCAATGATTAGAAATTAATCAAGTCAAAATCCATAACAGACCAACGTTGGATAAGTTACTCAATGAAGACCCATGGTTGCAATTAACTCGACCCGAGTTAAATACCACTGACCAAAAATTCAAAGGGCCTGAATCATCATAGTGTAGAGGGCACTGAGCCCACATTAAAAAAATTATTTCAAATTGACTATTGTTTCCCATATAAAATCAAAAACAATAATCATCTGTATCCTTATCATGTCAAAATCCGGCAAGTATATACTATGCAGGTAATATTTCAAAAGGTCGGCAGTGCATAGGATGATAAGTTATTTTCAAAGTGGCCAAGTTTTATGGTCAACAAACATGGGAAAGCTAATGTGCCAGTCCACAAGGAGAATGTCAATCCAAAATTAACAACAAACAAGAGGTCGACATTAGAGGACATGAAGATTTTTGATACAGACCTATTGCCTTATTTTCTACAACATAAGAGTGAATATTATTGCACATGTGTTCATAGTTGTCCCCACAATGGGTGATGTGGAATTGGTAAATGTTTGGCTAAAGTGGATAAAACACAAAATGTCACATCAACAACAAGAAGAAAAATTTTCATGCACATTGGAGAAGACTTGCTCATCAAGAAAGCTTTATTATTAGCAAATTATTCACCCATGATTTTCTTAAAAATAGAACAGTCAACTGATAGTTTGACTGAGATGTAATCAAAGGCTACAAATGCCTATTTTTATTAGTTTTCTTCATTTTTTATTCCTTTATTTATTATTAGATAAAGGATAAAAATATAGGATGCATGGGTGAGTACAACCTTATTCTATTTTTAGGAAGGGTGGGAGGAATTAAACTTGCTATATATTGTGTGCCTTGGCAAAACACAAGGAGGATTTTTTAGATACATGAGTGTTTAAGCAATTTTCTACCAGTTATGCCCTTTGAATGTGAAGTATTTTCTACCTTTCCAATTATTTGCAGTCTTGTGTTTGTTTCCCATTAATCTTGTGAATGTTAAATTCCCTTATTAATCATCTTACGCCTGTTGCAAATTTAGTAATTTTTGAATGATATTAATGTGTATGTATAAATTAGCAGTATTGTTGTGATTTCTATCCCTCAATACATCAAAGTGTTTACCCTTAATTATCTTTAGAAAACTATTATCCTGTGCATCAAAAATTCATTCCATATCAATTTTTACATGTACTCATTCAAAGACATCATACAAGTTTGGTGTATCACCTCAAGTTTAATTTCATTTTTTTCAATCATCTTTTACCCTCAAACCCTAGAAAATCAGTTTAGGATACATAAATAAGGAATCAGACCTGATATCGGAGACACCTCAAAATAGGTATACCCATAGAGCTTGAGGTGTTTCCATTGTATCTACGAAAGAGAGATAAAATTTTGCAAGCTTAAAACACCTGCAACCATCTCTCTACAGGGTGTACTTTTGAGGGATAACAATTTTTGGCACACCTGGTGGGAAGATGAATCAGATTTGCATGCAAGTTACAGATATTGACAAAAAATCTACCACAAATTTACACCAGATAAAAGTTACTTTGTGGTACAACAAGTTGCAACAATTTATTCTAAAGATTTAAATATCTATTTGGTGAATCTGAAAAGCTGATTTCATACCAGTATTGCAGAATGTTCCATGCCTAAAGTGACTATAAGATCATCAGTAAGAGGAATTCCTTCTGATTTTATTTCTTTACCTTTGAATTATGCAAGAAGGAGAAGAGTTGGTAATACTTTACCTTATAATAGACCTAGATTTGGTAATCCTCCTCCCAATCTTCCTTCACCACGTGTCAATCTTTTTCTATTCATATACCAGTTTTTCAAATGAGTATTCAACTACCTAGGAATTTTGTGACATTTACTATGGTAGCCCATTAGTAATCCCAGTTTACCATGACATCTTTAATGCTTCCATGAAAATTTTGTCATCATTCACTGGTGAAAATTAGGTTACACCTATAGAGCACATTAAAGATGTTACAACCTTATGTGTAGTTCATAATATTACTCATGAAGATGTGGCTTTGAGAATTTTAATTGCATCCCTCAAAGGGAAATCCTTACAATGGTATAGAAATTAAGAGATTGGAAGCATAAGAACTTGGGATGATTTAGGTGGAAAATTGTTGAAACAATTTCAACATAATTCAGATCATTTATCTCTCATAGAACAGTTGGCTACCATAAAAAGAGCTCCCTGTGAATTTATGTCTAGTTTCAACATTCATTTTGCCAGAACTTGGGAAAGAATCTTAGCAAGTGTTAATCCACAAGATTATCATGCTTTCCTTTATTATCTTAGAGCATTAAACAATGATATTTCGACTATGATTCAATCTATGGGAGGTGAAAATCTTCCAAATGCTTATGATATTACTATAAGAGTTTAAAACAACATTATTCAAGCTGGAAAATTAGCACCAAGGCCTTTGATGCCTTTTCTGGTAGATTTATCTCCTATCCCACATCCTATCACAATTATGGAACCCGTTGTTGCACCCTCATCAGATGATGTTTTTAAAGCTTTGTATACTATGGGGAACAAGCCGACTTCAATCATGAATAGGCTTGTATTACCTCGTAGAACTTATGAGGCTCCTTATCATCAAAACCACAAAAATAAGCAGCCTTATCCAGCAAAGGTAGTTTGACCCAAAGGCTCCTAGTTCATCTAATGTTTTAGTCCCAATTAATATGGCTACATAAGAGTGGTGTCAACCTTGTAATCAATTCAGCTGCAAGTTGCCCAAATGATTTTCTGAACATAAGTCTTATTTCACAACCTCAATCTGAAGCATTATTCATGCCTCAAATGGAGGGTGGGTAGTAATATACTCAAGTTCAGAAGGCACCTGAATAGAACTTAGTCAGTTTCAGTGAGGATGATTTCATTACAGTTACTACTAGGGCTCAAGAAAAGGCTGCATAAAGTAAAAAACAACAAAATAGGCCTATTCTGCCCACTGTCAGAGATAAAACAACTATAGGCCCACAACTAGCTAACAGTGCTTCTGTTCCTCAAAAAACAACAAGTGTGTTAGTTGGTAAAGAGCAGCAAAAACAGCTACAACCTAACCTAATAAGGTTATTTATACCTCAGATATCAAAAATAGTTAAAGCAGGAATCAATTTTTGCTAAGGCCTATGCTAAAACAGTAGAAACTTTCTCTAAAATTGATTCTTCTTTTAACATTGTTGATGTAATGAAAAATCATAATGTTAACATTTCAATGTGGAATGCTCTAAGTATTTTAGGACAACAAGATTTACTTTATCATGAACTTGCTAAGCTGCAGATTTCTTCTAAAACAACAGAAAAAGAAGTTCAAAAAGTAGACATGGTCCTTGGAACATGGAACAGGGTCACATCCAAGAGGTTAAATGGATGGTTTAGAAATTTTTAAATTCTCACAACATCAAGAAGCCACCACCATTTTATTTATCATTGATTATTAGAGAACATCTTGTTCATATATGTATGGTGGATAGTGGTGTAAGTAACACATTTATGCCAAAAGAAATTGCAAAACAATTAGGTCTGCAGTATGAACCTACAGAAAAGAGTGTTTTACAACTTGATGGAACTGTAAACAAATAGAGTTGGTGTCATTAGAAATCTAGAGGTAACATTGCATGCTTGCTCTAAATGTTTCCATTCTGCAAGATATTACTTGTTGTACATTTACCTCCTTACTTTTCTATATGCTTATCAAGATATTTCACAACAAAGATAGGAGGTTATCTCTCTTCAGATTGGTACTTCTTATTTTTCACTACACATTATTAGACCAAAGTTACTATCAATTAAAAACCATTGGTCAGATTTCACATTGATCCTCACACTTCTAATGGAGTAGCTAATTATGCAGCCTTAGATCAGTCTGATTTTGATAATATAGCTCATGTTTCAGCATTAGATGGTGTTTCTAACCTGTTTACGGATGAAAAGACACATGAAGAACATACTCATGATCCTTTCACAGAAGTTGAAGAACATCTATTTGGTGTGTATTGTTTGCATGAATAAAACACACCAAATTCCCTTGTTGTCAAAATAGAAAATTCAGTAGAAGGGATTTGGAAGCTTCATTTTGATGGAGATAAGAACAAAAAAGGACAAGGAGAAGGTTTGATGCTCACTTCCCCAACAAACGAGAAGGTATTTATTCAGCTTTGAGTCTCTAATTTTCATGCACTTTTAATGTTTCTGAATACAAAGCATTAATTCAATGGACTTACTTTGGGTCAAAAAGAGAGGTATTATCATGCTACAAATATTTGGTGATTCTGAGTTGGTTATCAATCAAGTAAGAAATTTTAATGTTTGTAAGAATCCATTAATGAAGTCTTACAAACATAGAGTTTCAGACTTAATGGAAGATTTCAAAACTATTAATATCTAGTCCGCTCCCTAGAACACAAAATAAGCATGCAGATAGACTTACAACAATTGGTGCCAGTTTTGAAGTGCTGGAACAGATTGAAAATAAAAAAATTCAGCAAGACATAAAGCTGATTGTCAGGCCTTCTATACCTGATAATGATTTGAATTGGAATAGGTTTTTGAAAGTGATGTTCAAATCTGTAGGTTTTTACAGCAAGAATTTTAATTTTCTACAGTAAATCAAGATAAATTACAACACTTATATGGTGACCAGATTGTTCAATTAAAGACAAATAAACTACCTCGAGGTTTGGTCACATTAGAAGACATCTTCAACACTGATGATCAGTTAAGGAAGGTCAAGAATAAAATGTCAACACATGCTGATAACTATGAAGAGATCTCAGTTGATGAAGGGAATCATTTGTTTCTTGGAAAGGTATGTTCTTTAGCTTGAAAAGCATTCTTTTATTAATCTTTGTAAGGAATTTAAATATATTTTCCCTTGGAAATACCAAGATCTAAAAGGGTTTGATCCCTGTTTAGCACAACACACTATTGAATTACAGCCAATTCCAAGCCAATTAGACAAAAATAGAAGCTTGTAAATCCCAAAATAGAGCCTCTAATGAGGAAAGAGTTATCTAAGTTGATTGAATCAGGTATTATCTTTCCAGTTAAGTATTCAAGTTGGGTAGCCAATCTTGTTCCTGTTAGGAAGAAGAATGGAGAAATCAGATTATGTGTGGATTTTAGAGATCATAATAAAGCTTCATTAAAAGATCACTACCCACTTCCAAATATGGATCAGATTCTGAGAACAACATGTGGTTCAGATAAACTATCTCTTCTGGATGGTTATAGTAGATACAATAAGATTTTAGTCTAAGAATAAGATAGGTAAAAAACAACTTTCACCACCAACTAGGGTACTTATGCTCACAAAATAATACCTTTTGGCCTTTCAAATGTTGGTGCAACATTTCAACTTGCAATGGAGCATCTGATTCATGTAAGTCAGACTTTTAAGTTATCCAGATAGTTTGGAATATCTTTGAATCTGCTAAAGTCTATATTTTCAGTAAATCAAGGTAAATTACTTGGTCGTATTATTTATAAACAAGGTTTAGCAATTGATCCTTTTAGAATTGAATCTATATCACAACTATCATTACCTCAATATAAGAAGGCATTATAAAGATTTCTTGGGAAAATCAACTTTTTTAGAATATTTGTTCCAGATTTTGTAGCATTGATTAAACCATTAAAAACTATGTTAAGGAAAGTGAAAAATTTATCTTGGACTAGTGAAGGGAGAGAAGTGTTTGAAGCAATTAAGACATCCATCTCTCAAGCTCCGACTATTGCAAACCAAAATTTTGATAATGATTTTCCAATGTATGCACTTGCAAGAGATGAAACAATATTAGCCTTATTCACTCAGGTTAATGATGAGAATGTTGAGCAGCCAATTACCTTATTTGGACAGAGCTTGCATGATTACGAAACAAGGTACACATTTATTGAAAAACAAGTACTTTTTAGTAGTCAGAGGACTAAATAATTTTATGTACATGCTTTCAAACAACAAAATTCATGTTCTTGTTCCTCATCCAAGTGTGAAAGATTTATTGTTAAATAAAGAATTGCATGAAAAAAGAGTAGGCTGGATAACAAAGTTCATGGAGTATGATGTTAATATTGATGTTGTAAAGATAGATCAAGGTAAAGGTTTGTGTGAACACCTAATTGCTAATATGGAAAAATAGCAAGCTATAGAACTAGAAGATTCAAAACAACATGCTGAAATTAAATATCATCTATTTGACATCATGGTTCAACTAGAAAATCAGCAACCTGAACTTGTTCAAGAAGTTCAGGGATCAAGATGCATGACTTATTTAGTTAACTATTTGTAGCATGACACCTATCCGTAATGTATGGAAAAGAATAAACAAAGGTATTATTAACCAAAATAAGCCCCTTGCTTATTTTTTGGCTAACTCTCTTTCATTTCTTCCTTCCTTGTGCCTCAGTCAATTTTTTTAACTTTTCAGGCACTCAAATTTTTCTAGAAATAGCTTCATCAAGTAGAGAATTTTCTCACCTTTCTAGAAAGGTAAATTTTTCCTTCTAACTCCTTGTATTTTGAAAGTTATGGCTTGGCAGATTTTTTGAGGGAAATTTTCCCTATGAACGTCTGCAACCAATCAGAAAGTGCCACGTGGCGACGGAATGGTGGGTTGGCAGAGGTGAGTTAGAAAAATTTCCAAAGGGGTTAGTGGGGGGAAAAAAAATAAAAATTCCCGAAGCTCCGAAAACCAATTGGAGGTTGCCACGTGTTCATGAGGCTAGCGGGAGTCAGGGTGGAAGAGTGAATTTTGGCTTTTCACCAAAATTGTTAAGGGGAAAAGAAGGAAAACTCGACGCGAAGGCCTGTAGCGAATGGGAAGATGCTACGTGTCCTAATCTCGGTGGAGGTTGAGGGCACGGGGAAATTTTGACATTTTTTCCAAAGTGTTGCAAATGGCGAGAAGGGAAATTTGTTCCCACGGGCCCGTAGAGGGAAAAAAATTGATTCAGGCCCGCGCGAATCAGGGTATGACATGTGTCCTAGTCTTGGTAGAGGTCGGGGGCACGGGATAAATTTTAATTTTTTTCCAGATTATTTCTAAAGGGATCAAAGGAGAATTTTTCCCATGGGCCTATAGGGGGAAGAAAGCTAGCTAAGGCCCATGCCCAATCACAGAGTGCCACGTGGCATCTGAACGGTGGGGCACGGGGTGACAAAGGAAAATTTTCCAAAAATTCAAAAAGGCATAAAATGGTTTTGTGAAGCCTGTGTACAATAAGAACATGTGACGTGGCATCAAAGTGGTGGGGGGAAGATTTTTATGGGGAATTTTTCCCAAATTCAAAAAAGAGGGAAATTTTTTGGGTTTTTGCTTGCCAACCCGATTTTTCACCTATTTTTCCCTAAATCTTCAGAAGGGCATATCTTTCGATCCAGAACTTAGTTTTTCTCAATTTTGGTATCATTGGAAATATATTGAAGTCCTCTACGCGATGGAATCTTCAATTTTTTTATTTTGATGTAGTTTGGTAAGATAAAAATAAGAAAATGTCTCTGGCATGGGAAAAGAGTAGAACTGACGTTTAACCACCATTTTTAATGTAGTATGGCTTCCATTCTTCTCTAGCATGGTTGAAAATCTTGGGGAATGAAATTTTAAGGGTACCCATACTGTTTTGATGGATTTCGTTGGTGGTTGAATGATTCCTTTACATTTCCCATGTTTTCTTCTTCCTGAGCTCAAGTTTTAATTGTTAAAAGCTAGATTTGGCTCATTTGTAAAGGGTTGGATGTTTTAATGAACTGCAACCTCCCTCCTTCACCCTAGCAAGTGAATTTTTGGAATATTAGACCTCTTTCAGGACTACAACATGTTTTCTACCTATTTTTTGTTGTAATGCATTGTATCTTAAAGATGGAATTGACAATACAAGATTTGTGAATGAATTTTCAATCCTCTCTCATGTTGTTTTCCCTATACTAATCCTTCATTACATGTTCAACAATTTTTGCATGATTGTTGTTGCATTTTGTAATCTATGTCAATTTTTAGAAATATATGTTCACTACTCCTTTTGTGTATCACTACTTTTACTTAGTTTTATTTCTTTTGCATCCCTTATCTATGTCTCCTTGGTATTTAGAGTAGGACCTAGTATTAAACCTCTACAATTTTCAAGCATACATATGATCAGAGGAGTTGAGGAACTGTCGACACTAAAATTTTCCTCCGTAATTTCTATTTCATTAGTGTATGTATTAGGAATAGGATGTTGTTAAGTATAATTAGTAGTAGCGTCTAATAGAGGATAATGGCACCGTCAGTATGGTGCTGCCAATAATGTGGAGTACGGTAATAGTCAAAGTACAATAGGAATGTTGTAAAAAGTAAATATTTGTCGTAAGTGGTCCGGTAATGTTAAAATGTCAAAGTTTGGGTAATTAGAGAAGTAGGGTCTACATGATTAGGAATTCAAAATATTATATTGGTAATAAGGACAAGGAGTGAGGTCATAAATATTTTGTGTATTTTATTTGTAAAAAGTCTAAAAATGTGGAACCCATGTAAAATGATAAGGTTTATCTTATCTTAAAAGATAAGCTTACATGTACAGATAAGAGTTAAGGTATGGAATATGATTCGTCAGAGTGGATTTCTTATCCTATCTTAGAGATAAGATGGATAAGTCTGGAAGTTCTATAAATAAAGAGGACACCCCCCTCATTTAGCATAGAAGGAAGTAGTGAGAAATATTGTATGAAGTGTGTAAAGGAAGCCATCAGTTTAAAGGTGTGTTGAAGAAGCCATTAAGAGGTGTAATTGTAAAGATTCTCCCACAGTATTGGTGGAAGGCAAGTGAAGTCAATAACACTTGAAGTACCTCATGGGTGAGATTGTAACAATTTCATGTTAATATTATAATTTACTTTGAATTTCAGATTTGTCATCATTCCGTCTTATCATAGTCGATGGTATTCTTGTGCTATGTTTGTTGTTTTGTTTCCAGATTACATCCACCAAACTAAAGGCTGTGCATTAGTAAATAATCATAGCACGAGAAGTTCCCGATGAAGAATTATCATAGTGCCGGATTGGTGATGATAGAACCAACCTTTAATCTAGAACAATTTTTTCCCCATTTTGTAACATCCCACACTTGGGGAAAAGATTCAATGTTGTGCAATCACACTAGATGCCTACTATCAAACTAGAAATATGAGAAAACATCCAAGGGTGATACTAATTTGCAATCTAACAGTTTTGGCACGCTCGGTGGGAACCTTAGAGGTCTTCATCTTCATTGCAACAAATTTGATGTTCTTTTGTTGTAATTTATATGCTTGAAATATCCTTGGTTTGAACATATGTTGACTCCAAAGAGGAAAAATCAACTAGTTTTAGCAGTCCAATGTCTGAAGATTCATGATAAGGATCTAAACAAGGTTAAGGGCTAGAGAAGAGGGATTTTCTGAGTATCTATAATTATCCCCAGGAAGAAGACAGAGAGGAAGAAGGATTTAAAGGTCTCAATCTCCACTAAACAAAACTCTATTAACCCCTCCACCTAGTACACCTTTCACCCAATCACCCAGGGTTCTCAGGTAAATCAGAATGGCACAACACAACCCTTATGTCAACTTCACTTGTAGCAGCCCACTTACTCTCAATTTGCAAATTATAATATAGTTCTAGTTGAAGTCAAATGGAAGAGACATCCCATACTTTACTGGGGAAAATCAGACCACTAAAAGGTGATCATGTGAAAGACATTGCTAATGTAGTTGTCCAATCCATGAGATGGTTAAAATGTAAATTGCTGTCAACCATATGCTGGCATCTTAATTCATAAGGGAAATCCTTCCAATGGTTCAAGAGCCTTGGGGTAGGATCTATCCGCATCTCCATGAGAATTTTAGAGAAAAGGGGGATAATTTATCCTTGCTACTGGAACAACTGACAACTATCAAGAGAGCTCCCATCATGACATAATAGAATATGCTAATGAGCAGCTAACAAACTTCAACTTTAGATTTCAAAGGACATGGGATAGAATCCCAATGGTAGTAATTCTAACACCTGAAGGTGCTTTCTTATACTATCTCAAAGATTTAAATTATGATATTTCTATGTTAATTCAATCCATGGGAGGTACAACTATGGTTGCAGCTTATAGGATCAATGCCATTAGGGCTGAAAATTGTTTGATTCAAGCTGGTATGCTAGCTCCTAGTTGCCTCCCATGCCCTTGGTATCCAAACTTGGAAAGCCTAAACATTAGTGAAGCACCTACTTTTTCTCATATTTCCAGTCCTAGAGATTAGAGTTCGAATGAAACTTCTACTTCATCCTCTAGTGCCTCAAATGAACTTCAGATAAGTCATGAAACAATTACAAAATTTAGGCAATGAGTTGGTTTCACTCAAGAGGCAGCAAGCCCAAAGTTTTAGACCTTCTTATTAGTCTCATGCTCAGCCTTGACTAGGCCACCCAAGTCTAACTAAAAATAAAAATCAAGTAAGGCCTCCTGCCAATAGACCATTTCAGCCCTATAACCCCAATGCTAAATTTACCTCTAAAGCTTTAATGCCAATGTAAAATAATATAGCTCAAGAGTATGATTAGTGTTTCCCATGCAATGAACCTCACAGCCACTCTATGTGCTTCAATAGTACTTTCAACCAAGCCTTGATGGTGTCAACAATTGGCATAGAGGGTGAGGTGAGCCAAGAAACAAAAAAACAACAAGGAACATCTCATGCACAATACAACTCCAAGTATGATACTACACTTGTGAATTGGAAAACTTCAGGATTTTTGTGGTATGAATCAAGCAATTCCTCATAATGTAGTAGCCAACACAAGTCTCAAAGAAGAAGAATATTGGTGAAGGGAAGACAATTAGCTCCAGATGATCCACAACCTTCCATCACTCCACAAAGTGCTTTCAAGATAAATGTAGTTCCAAATGTGTAAGGACAGCCCTAGCCATCTTGGAAAAAACCACCTAGACCATAGCTCAAATTCTAGATATTGCACCCCATGTACAATAAAAGAGTGTGTAGGCTAGGGGAAACAAATATATGTTTCATCCCCATTTAGCATCATTAAACAAACGAAGAAGAAAAATATGAATATATCTTTTTTGGAATCACTATCCATCCCAGGCCAAAGGGAATCTTCTACAAGATGCCATGAAAAATTGGTCAATTTCAAATCAGCAAGCTTCATATGCAAGAGAAGTGTACTCACAAATACTGCTCAACCTGAGGGGAAACATGGAGGATTAGCAAGGTAAATTCTTGAAACCCCCTCCATTCTATGTTTCATTCATCATTGGGGATAAACTAGCCTACATAATTGTATGAATGATTCCATGGCAAGTAGTTCTTTAATTCCCAATCAAATAGCTGATCAACTGGGTCTCCAATATGAAGTGCATATCCAAAAGGGTGGTGCAACTAGATCGGGACAATAGTACCAATAGTGGGAGTAATTAAAGACTTGAGCCTTACTTTACATGCATGCGCCAATGTCACTGTGTTGCTAGATGTGTCAGTGATAGATTTACCACCACTTTTTGCCCTATGTTTGTCCAAGGATTTAATAGCTACAATTGAAGGATACTTATCTGTTGATTGGTCACACATGTTGTTTAGAACCAGATATGGAGATAAGGCCACAATCATGTCTGAACCTTTTGCAAACTTTCACATTGAGCCTCATACTCCAAGCTGAATCATTGCTAACTTCATTTAGCATTTTGATTTCTTCTAGAGGATTATCCAAGCACAGATGAAGCTGACACCAAAGTTGGAAGCATTTTTCAGATTTGAATCTTGATGAATGGGCAAGTGAAGGTACAATTTCTTTAAAGCTCCATACAAGGAAATTGAGGAATCTTAACTAGGATTTTATTGCATTCATTGAAGAGAATCAGCCTATTCCTAGCATCACCAAGCCACATCTCTAAAATTAAAACTTGGAAGCTATTCTTTGATATCAAGAATTAGTATTCATGTGTATTTGGGGGAGCTCCTAAAATTTGTTCTAGTGAAGACATTACGTATTCTTCAGTCATAGTAATTTCAAGATTAGGGGTTCTAACGAACAATGCTGAACCTAAAATAAAGCTTCCATATGTCAAGGATTGACATTGTTTAAGGAAAAGTGGACTTGAAAAACATACAATTGTGATTTCTAGGGAAATAGAGTCTAATTATGAGCCAATATCCTTAGGGCAGCATGTACCAAAAATGACTCCTTGTGTCTATCATCTGATAGGGTTTGGGATCTGGTTGCTCATCTCTTCAAGGCCTTTGTACATGGGTTTCCATCCCTAGGGTTTAAGTGAAACCTTGTCTGAAGTCTTGGACTGATGGGGCATCCTTTGTTTTGTGTGTTAGGAGAAGTATCAAGGAACATAAAGTTGGCCAAGCATTCATGTGATTGTAAGGCCATTATTGCTAGATAATAATGTAAGTTAGCAAGTGTTTGAGAATGACTAGCAAATCATCAATTTCTTACAAGAAGAAGTTGAGTTCTCAACCAAGACATTAGGAAAAATTAGAACAGTAGTATGGTGATCAAGTAATACAGCTAAGAACCAACAAACTACCAAAAGGACTTGTCACTTTGGATTCCATTTTTAATCCTAATGATCAATTTAGGAATGAGAAAGGAAAATATCCAAGTCAAGGGAGAAGATTCAATACCCATCTTCAGTTGGAGAAGGTAAAATCACTTCAAATTGGTAAAATGACAACCGAGCAAGAAAGGTATGAGTTCATGAAACTTTTCCAAGAGTTCCCAGACATATTTTCTTAGAGCTATGAAGAATTGAGAGGTTTCAATCCCAAGCTAGCTCAGCACACTAATTGAATTGGATCCAAGTGCTAAACCCATCAGGAAAAAACAAAGGCCAATCAATCCACTCATGGAGCCTCTCATGAGGAAAGAATTGAATACAGTTAATAGAGGCAAGTATCATACTTTCCCATCAAGCATTCTAGTTGGGTAGAAAACTTAGTTTCCAGTCAGAAAGAAGAGTGGAGAAATCAAATTCTGTGTAGAATTCAGAGATTTGAATAAAGCATCTCTCAAGGATCATTACCCACTTCCTTCTATGGAATAGATTTTGCAAGTTGTTGCTAGCTCTGAGAGGTTTTCATTGCTAGACAGTTATTCAAGGTATAATGAGATCATGGTAAAGGAAGAGGATCAGTTCAAAACAACCTTCACCACCAATTGGGGAACTTATGCATACAAAAAAATGCCATTTGGGTTGTCCAATGCTAGAGCTACCTTCCAAAGGGAAATGGATATGGCATTCAAGAGTATTGATCAACAAGATAGTGCTGGTATATCTTAGATGATATCACTCTGTATTTTCTAAAAGTGCAGTAGATCATCTCTTTCATTTAAGACAAGTGTTCCAAAGATGTAGAATATTTGGGGTATCCTTGAATCCCAAAAAATGTATTTTTTCTAGCTCAAGAAGGGAAAGCTCCTTGGCCACATTGTTTCTAAAAAGAGGGATTAGCAATTGATCCAAAGAGGGTTGAAGCAATAAAAGTACTACCATTACTAAGTTATTAGACAATCCTCTCCAAAGTTTCTTGGGAAGAATCAATTTTTTTCAAAGGTTTGTTCCAGATTTTACAGCCCTTGTCAAGCCAATAACTATGATGTTGAAGAAAAGTATGGCTTCCAAATGGACAGCTGAAGGTAAGGCAATCAAAGAGGCAATCAAAGAGGCTATCTCACAAGCTCCAAACTCTCATTAAACCAAATTTCTCTAAGGACTTTATCCTTTATGCATTTGGAGGTGATGATACAATTTCTACAATTTTAGTACAACAGAACAAAGAAAATGCAGAGCAGCCAATTGCCTTCTTTAGCCAAAGCCTGGAGGACTATGAGGTGAGGTACTCTTTCATTGAGAAGAATGTTCTTGCAGTGATTAAGAGCTTGAAGAAATTTAAGCATCTAGTTTCAAACAACAAGGTTCAACTGCTGGTTTCTCATGTGGGAGTTAAGTACTTCCTCCTCAATAAAGACCTAAATGAAAAACGTGAAGGGTGGATTACTCGAGTCATGGAGTATGAAATTGAGATAAAAGTCACCAAGCTGGTCTGAGGAAAGGGATTATGTGAGCAGATGGTCTTGAGAAAATCAATGGAAGCAAGCAATGGGAAGGATGTTGTTTTGGAATTGCAAGACAACCAAGAACCAAGAAGCATTCAAGAAGATAATGATGGTGTGCTCACTCCTTGCTGGACCTAAGACATAATGCACTTCCTACAAATAAGCCTATGCCCTCCAGAGAATAAAAAAACCAAGAGAAGACACTTTAGATTGTAGGCTATGTCCCATATGCACTTGTTGTTGGTGTCTTGTTCAAGAACGATGTAAATGGAGTGCTGCTGAGATGCATTGAGACAAACCAAATTAATAGAATGCTAGAAGAGTTCCATGGTGGATCAGCTGGGGGTCATTTTCCTCCAAGAGTGACAGCCCTCAAGATTATGAAGGCTAACTATTATTGGCCCAAGGTGTTTTTGATTGTTATGCGTGGATCAAGAGGAGCAAAAATTGTGCATTCTTCACAGGAAAGGAAAGATTAGCAGCCCTTCCATTGCACCTAATTTTAGTTGACCAACCATTCATGCAATGGGGTTTGGACTTCATTGGATTCATTAACCCAAACTCAAGCTAGGGAAACAAGTGGATTCTAACAACTACAAAGATACTTCACCAAATGGACTGAGGCGGTGGCACTCAAAGAGGCAAATGAATCTAGCATTCTAGACTTCTATGAGGGGATAACAACCAGATTTGGTATACCTGCCACTATAATATTAGATAATGCTTTGGCATTCATAGGATCAAAGGTAACTGAATGGGCTGTTAAAAATGGGATTTATCTGAGCACTTCATCAAATTATTACCCTCAAGGTAATGGCCAAGCTGAGTCTACCAACAAGAACTTATTAAAGATCATCAAGAGGACTCTTGATGAAAATTAGAGGACTTGGCACACCAAATTGAAATCATCCTTGTGGGCTGATAGGATAACTCCCAAGAGATCCACAGGTAACTCTCCATTCAGACTTGTTTATGGAAGAAAGGCAATCTTGCCCATGTCACTTGAGTTGCCAACATTGGAACTCATAAAGCAATTAGAATTGTTAGATTTTGAGGCCATGGAGGTTAGATATGTAGAATTGATGGAACTCCAAGAAATTAGAGAGCATGCAACCCAAGCAATGGAGAAGGACCAAGCCTTAATCAAGAGAACCTTTGATAGGAAAACTAAGGCTAGAACCTTCCAAGTTCAGAGATTTAGTTTTGAAATGGGATGCAGACTGACAAAAGCCATGAAGGCATTCAAAGTTTGATGCCATTTGGAGTGGCCCCTACATGGTCACAAAATGTAAGAACAACAATGCCTTCCAATTATCTATATTGATGGTGGAGAACTGCAGATTCCAGTTAATGGGATCCATCTAAAGCATTACTATTAGAAGGGAAACTCTCCACCTTGTACATATTAGTCTTAGATTTTCATTCCTCCAAGTGCTTGTGCACATTGTTCTATTGTAGCTTAGTTTTAAATTTTACTAAGTACTTTGGCACAAGCTTGTTGTCCTAAGGATGCATTTTTGCAGGCCATATTCCAGATCAAGTGATGTTCTACTCTCACAATCTTCCTTCTAGAAATTTTTCTAATGAGTTGGGAGTAACAATCAGTTAATTATATGACTCCATGCCCAATGGATTATTTCAGACAACTGGTAACTTTATCCAATAGGTAGATGACCCTTCTAAGTCACCAAAATTATTATCCAAAAAAAGCCCCTTACTTATTTTTTGGCTAATTCTCTTTCATTTCTTCCTTCCTTGTGCCTTAGTCAAATTTCTTTACTTTTTAGGCACTCAAATTTTTTTGGAAATGGCTTTATCAGATAGAGAATTTTCTCACCTTTCCAGAAAGGTAAAGTTTTCCTTCTGACTCCTTGTATTTTGCAAGTTATGGCTCGGTGGAATTTTTGAGGGAAATTTTCCATAGGAAGGTCCGCAACCAATCAGAAAGTGGCATGTGGCGGTGGAATGGTGCGTTGGTGGAGGTGAGTTAGAAAAATTTCCAAATGGGTCGGCGGGGGAAAAAAAGAAAATTTTGTCCCGAAGCTCTACAAACCAATTAAAGGTTGCCACGTGTCCATGAGGTCTTTGGGAATCGGGGTGGCAGAGTGAATTTTGGCTTTTCTTCAAAATTGTTAAGGGGTAAAAAAGGAAACCCTATCCTGAAGGCCACAGCGAATGGGAAGATGCCACATGTGTCCTGATCTCTAGTAGGAGATCTGGGGCGTAGGGAAATTTTGACATTTTTCCAAAGTATTGCAAATTCCGAGAAGGAAAATTTGTTCCCAAACTGGCCCGCAAAGAGGGAAAAGAATTACAGATTTAAAAGTCCGCATAAATCAGGGTATGGCACGTGTCCTGGTCTCGATGGAGTCGGGGGTGCGGGAGAACTTTTAATTTTTATGGTTTATGGACCCAAAGTGTTTCTAAAGGGTGCAAAGGAGAATTTTTGTCCCATGGATTTCCAACCCAGAGAAGACATCCAAATTTCAGGCAAGCACATCCGAGTAATTTAAATTGAGTCATCACGTTCAACATCGGAAGTCCTTGGCGCGAAGCGAAAAAGGAAAATTTTCCAAAAATTCAAAAATGGGCGTAAAATTTTCCGTTTGTGAAGCCTTAGTCGATCCAATGAAGACAAACATACCAGCATGGCATCAGAGTGGTTTAGGGAGTGTGAGATATTTTTATGGCCAATTTTTCCCAAATTACAAAAAGTAGGGAAAATGTTTGGGTTTTGGCTCTGCCGACCTAGGTTTTGCCCTATTTTTTCCCTAAATCTTCAGAATGGCATATGATTAAAGAGATCTCAGAGCTTGATTTTTCTCTCATTTTGGTGTTGATTGGAAATATATTGAAGTCCTGTTACAAGATGGAATCTTCAATTTCATAGAATTGAACAAGAGTTTAGGTGAGAGAAAGTTCCCAATGAGAAAAACCTTGGCATGGGATCTTAAAGATCAGAACTGACCATTCAACCACTCAATGGCCTATTGCAATGTGAGGATGGCTTCCATTCTTGTCTCTAGCATGGTAAAATATTGGGCATGAAGGAAATTTTAAGGGTACCCATGTAAGTTTTGAATGGATTTGGTCTAGTGGTTGTCCCATGATTCCTTTACTTTTTCTCAAAGTTTTCTCCTTCCTGAGCTTTGGGTTTTCATTGTTAAAAAGGGGTCTAGATTCATGTGGATCATTTGGAAAGGGTTGGACATTTTTATGAACTACAAGCTCCCTCCTTCACCCTGGCAAGTGAATTTGTGGAGATATCAAGCCTTTTTCAGGACTATAACATGTTTGCTACCTCTTTTTATTGTAATGCATTGTATCTTAAAGTCCAAATGACAATACAAGCTCTGTGAATGAATTTTCAATCCTCTCTTGTGTTGTTTAAATTCCCTATTTTGATCCTTCATTACATTTTTAAGTCTGAATTTTGCACATTTTTTATTGCATTTTGTTTCCCTTGTGTCAATTTACAAGAAATAGATGATTTACCACTCCTTTAGTGTATCACCCACTTCAACTTAGTTATTAATTCTTTTGCATCGTTTATCTCTGTCTCCTTGGAATTTAGAGTAGGATTTAGTTTTAAACCTCTACAATTTTGAAGCATACATATGATTTGTAGCAGGAGTAAAGAGGAACCAGCCTTTAATCTGGAGATTCTTTTCCCAATTTTGCAAGTCCCACACTTGGTGGAAAAGATTCAATGTTTTGCAATCACACTGGATGTCCTATTATAAAACTAGAAATATGAGAAAACATCCACATGGTGTTGCTAATTTAAACTAATAGGTACTGACTCATTACAAGTTAGACGACTGGGCTTTTATCGGCAGTGGAAAAGTTACAGGTTCAAGGATAAATTTCTGAGATGGTTAGGAAGTCTTGGTGTGCATGTGTTGAACCAATCTGAATTAAAGTTCAACAAGCTTGGTAGGTGGAAATCATGAGGTCGACTGGGTAGGAGAAGAAAAAATTCATCATGGACCATAGCCTTAAGACCTTCATAACCTGGTTACAATTGGCTAACCAACATATCTAAGGACTGTTTCAAATGGATTAGGAATGCTCTATCTAATGGACACATCAAAATGTAGGAAACCAATGGGATTAGGTGGAGAACCCTTACAACCCATTCTAGTTGACAAGCAACTTGTTCAAAAATGCAGTGATATCCTTGAATTTGTTAGCATGATAAACCCACTTTCATCACAAAGACACAAGTGGATTCTGACTACTACAGATTACTTTACATGCTGGACTAAACTAGTAGCCTTGAAAGATGCTAATGAAAATTTGATATTATCCTTTTATGAAGGTATAGTTTACATATTTGGTGTTCTAGCAACTGAGGATATTAGATGAATAGCTGGATCATTTCTTGGTGCAAAGGTAACAGATTAGGCAAAATATGGCCCGTAACTTACTTCAAGCATGGATCATCTAAGTTACCTAACCACATGGGTAACACAAGGGGATGAGCTGCAAGTACAGATAACTACCCATTTTGTAAGGATCATCAGAAGACACACCTGCAATCATCTCTCTCATGCAGATCTTAGCATCTCATATATTGTAATTCAGGGTCTCATTCCTGATAGAGTGAGGTCCTGGAAACTTTAGTATATGCCCCTCCCTTCAACATACAAGCTTGTGTGTAAGAAATTTGAAGCAAGAATGCCTATTAAAACTTTTCCACATATTTGATATTGTAAATCACCCACATTAGATTTTCCTACATGGCCAATGGAGCTGTTGAGTGTACCCACATATCATGTTTGGGACTGCATCAAATGGAGCTTGTGTGAGAATGTTTCAAACCAGTATAGGTTCGTTATGTTGTATTATAGCATCCCGATATTTCATTCCAGCTGGAAGGTATCAAGCTTGTGTAAACATGGAACTAGTTTCAGATACAGATGAAGAATACTAGTGTTGTGTTTAGAAAGCCAGGTTATCCATACATTCCTTAAATGAAGTGTTAGATACTTCCCCTTATAGTATGTTTGGACTTTTCATGCATTTCTCTACAACTGTCCCCTTGGAAGACACATTAGAGCGGGGTTGATACAATCTCCATCCTCTGGTACTTTGGACATCAGTTGGCTCTAGGTTAGGACAGGAAGTGATCTTCTCTATTCCTCTTCCAAATCACCACACTTTGGAATAGCTCCATCTTTGAAAAATCACACTGGCTACGCAATCTTTAAATTTAAAGTGATTGCATGGTTGTTTCTCAAACACTATTTCCTGAAAATATTACAGTGATCGATTTAGAGTAGGATTTCAATATGAATTTTATTGAACCCACCCTACGGTAAATGGGAATGTAACTCATTTAAATAAGTGCATTCCTGCACGTCGATCTATTTACATGGAAAATGCAAGAGGGTTGGTTACGTATAGCTTAATTTTTTCTGCAAAGAGGTGAGGAGGTCTCAAGAGTAGGAAATATAGTTGGGTTACATGCTCGTGCACCTATCCATAAAGATGATGGTTGTTCTAAAAGTCATGACGATGGGGAAGAGGTTGACAAGCTGGCAGGTATGCTTTACGAATAGTTTATCACTAGGGGAATTGTTAACAATTTTTGCACTTGTGAAAAAAAGGAAAACTCAAAAATTCATCGTTACGATGAAAAACATTGGGTGAAGTATACCTAAGATAAGGAAATTTCTTGTATATTATATTCTTACTACTGAATTAGTTACAAGATAAAATAAAATCTACAGCTATGTGTGTTGTTATAAAAAATATAATAGATCACATAGTCTACATTTTCATGCATTCTTAAGTAAAAGAACACAAATCCTCGAATGACAGCTATGTTGTCTTGATGAAGACACCAAATTACTGAGTAGCTGAATTGCTAGAGTCTTGGAGCAAGTAATAGATGACTACATATTATCAAAAAATCAGAGGGTCATTACTAAATGTTACAAGTATCTATTCAATGTTTTTTCCTTCATGATTAAGACATTTAATTATGTTACTTAGGTTGTTTACTTCATCAAAAAATCTATATCAGAGAAGCTAGAAATGCAAACTTAAATATACAATTCATTTATGACAATTCAATGTTTTATGTCATAAGGAATTTTCAAATGTATCCCACACAAGCCATCGGATGTAACTAGAAAAGTAAATTACAGCTATTGAAGTAAAAGGTACACATGCTTGAAAGATAAAGTAGAGGAGTCTGAATGAACCCATCATTGCCTTGGGGTTTCTTTCCTTGTGGTTGAAAACATCTCCTAGCTCCAGCTTTGTACCCTCTTCATCTCGCTTCTTAAAGCACTATACATGAAAAAAAAAAAGAATGTCAAAATTGAGCTCAGGGTTAATCCATATTCCTATACTATCCAAATTCGTGCAGGTGGATATCTTAACAATAGGAGATATATGTTACTTGAAGATCAAACAATATACATGATTTACTCACTAAGAAATAAATAAAGAGAAGAAAAAGAAAAAAATGAACATAAGAGATGCCAAAAAGCCTAAATATTTTCTAACTGTTTTCTCAAGTGTGCAGGTATAATTTTCCGCCAAGAATAAATAAATCATATCTTTATAGTCCTCACTATGGATAAAGATTACGGAGTTCAATAACTTCTATCCTATGGTACATAAATAAGGTGAGTCATAAGTACACGATGGAATGAAGGAAGAATGCAACTCTATGTTTAGCAGTTATTCTAGAAATAGAAGAAGTTGCATTACATAATAGAGGAGACACTTGCAGATAAAATTGCATGTTCCAGATTACAACTAAAGAAGAAGATTCAAAATTTAAAGGCTGAAGTTAACTAGAGAGAAGATTACATCGGAAACAAAATGGAAAGGGAAACTGAGAGAAATTTGATAGGGCTTTTCCATGCAACATGGACATTTACAA
>JAHRHJ020001067.1:0-35183 GCA_019776745.2 Taxus chinensis | reverse complement strand
TTACATCGTAAAACAAGTAAGAAAACAATAGAGAATCTCAGCAATAATCTTCTCCAGATCTCCTGGTAACTCTCTCACTGTCACAGTCGATTTTGATAAACATATCTTGAAGGAGAATCCTGAATTTGAGGATGCAGTCGATACTGAACCGAAAGTAACATAGTTGGACAGCCTGCCTGTTGGAAGCACTCAAAAACGCCTCTACTACTCTGCAACCTGTCTGCTGCCATGGCTACTTACTGTCACTGGTTGTTGCTGAGGATCACCGACAAGAACACACCTCGCAGTGCCCAAGGAAATGGAGGAAACGTGCCTACTTCACTCGATGGTAGTTGTGCGCGGCTAGCAAAATGAAACAACGTGCCTTTCTCCCCCAAACGCATCCTGGAAACACAAAAAAACATTATTCTCCAGCGGTTTCCACGCCTATCTCACTAGCTGGTACGTCAATTCAGACTGTGCCCAAAGCATTGAATGAAAGGATCAAAACAAAGATCTAGGTGAAGAAAATAGGCCTCCACCGACTCCCTCTTTCTCACGCAAGGTAGAAAAATGTGACAGTCAACCATTACATTCTCCTCCCCTTAAGAAAGCATCGTCCTCGATGCGACATTACATAGAGGAAAGGAAATGGTTCGCAACCAAGGACAGGTAGAGGAGACACTACACCCTATGGTTTAAAATTTAACTGATTAAAGCACGGCCATAGGGTAGCCTTAGGAACATTTGGTAGAAATTTTAACTTTAAATGTTCTGTGAAGATTGGCAGTTCTTTCTTGTTCATCATTTTCATTAGTCTCTTTCCATTAACATTATTTCTTAGTTTAAGTTTCTTTTATTTTTTTAAAAAAATATCATCATTGAAGAGTTTTGATTTATTCCTTATTGTGGGTGCCCAACATGAACTGCTAACACAACACCCTATTAGGTTCACAAGACCCTACAGATTCACAAGCACACAAGTATATACTTCAAGACTGTATTACACCACAAAAGGGTTACACAAATACGGAATAGAATAGGCACAGTCCACATAACATAGTACTCGTCACACATCAATGACTGACATACAAAATACTCAACAAAAGAGTACTACAATCCACCAGACATTTCCTCAATTTGCATCAATGAAAAATTCACATAACACCAAACCATGCTATAGGTACATAGTGTCCACAAGGGAATCAATGACATATCCACAACATCACAACACATATCCATCTGACATGAGTAACACATACATCAAAATACCACTACCAAAACATCACAATAACTCAACATATATCCCAGAACATCAACCATACAAGTCTCTTACAAACTCTTATGCCTCCCTCATCTCTTATGCCTCCCTCAAACTCTTATGCCTCCCTCAAGTCTCTTATGCCTCCCTCAAACTCTTATGCCTCCCTCAAACTCTTATGCCTCCCTCAAGTCTCTTATGCCTCCCTCAAACTCTTATGCCTCCCTCAAGTCTCTTATGCCTCCCTCAAACTCTTATGCCTCCCTCAAGGAGGCCGGTTGACCCTATGGTCCAAGACACATAGAGTTCGAACACTCCTAACCCAAGTGACATAATAACGCGTGGTTCAACAACCCGCTAGTTATATGTACTCCTTGGGGCGTACCCCCATACAACGAAGCGGGTCCATAGGTCCAACCAATCCATGGTGCATCCTATGACCCTATTCCACACATCACGACAATAGAACCAGCACAACAATCCAATCAAAGTGCCAAGTGGCAAAGTACAAGCCTTGGGCAAGGCGGTAAAAATTCCAAATTTAAAAGAAGACGCAAAATCAAGCAAAAATAAATTGCCAAATAGCCATAGTTAGTATCAAAATCCCCATGTTAGTGCCACAAACCAAGGAAATGCCCAAAATTGTAAAGCATTGCAATCAAGAAAAGTTGTTGGTCCTTACAAAATAAAGTAAAAAGCTCAATTTACGAATAAAATCAACTTATAATAATGTCACATTACGATAACTGTGTGGCCTTATCTAGCCACCAAGGGGTACTCAACGAGTTGCTAGCACTCAGAACATCGAGCCTCAGCTCATAAAATACATATCAATAATACAACTGTCATCACCTCCATCTGAATCATCCCGCCACCACTTCGACAAGGCTAAACATAGTCATAGTTGCACTTAGGTTGCATACATGCAACCACATAGGGAGAGAGGAAAGAATCACATGTTATCTACTAAACCGAGTTTTGACTCGAGTTATTGACCCATGGTACACCATTCCTCACTCTCAACATACACTTCTACCGATTTCCCTCAGGATCGGTTAGCGTAAGGTTCACAACATAACATACAACAACATCACTAACATAACGGTGGCACACACATAACTACCATAACGTCTTACATATGGTACATATACAGAGTAGATCACAATCATTCATTCACTGAGTGTAACACATCACTTTACCACATTCTGCACCCAAAGTGCAATCACCATACGATAGGGTTCATACACTCACCGTATGACCCAAAATCACAACATGAAGCATTACATATTTGCACAAATCATACATACGATGAACATAGTACATCTCAACATAACATCCATTGCTACATAACAAGGTGGTACACACATTTCTTCAAAACATGGTAAAAACATCAAGATACAACTCATTTATTTTAACATCAATCTAGTCATACAACACATTGATACACTTACATACCACAATATGCCACAATGCTCGAACACTATGTCATCCACATTATAATTCTTTTCACACATCACAAACAATAATTCACACGTGAACTCTTCATAGAATCCACAAGAAGGAGAGAGAATACTCCCATCCCCAACATATCAACATGATCACAAACACGCACAAGGTGACATACACATCACGTGCGTTCACAATATCACAATTATGACAATAATCACATCACGTTTAAAGCACATTACTCTTCCAATATCTACCACCATCATGCAACATCATCATCATCATGCAGTATCATCATGTAACACCACCACCACCATGTAACATCATCATATAACACCAATCCGGCCCATAGGTTCGAGAGCATGAACCTACGCTCTGATACCAAGTGTAACGACCCAAAAATCCACACACGAACAACACAGTGAAATACAGGATAACTTTTTTTTTGACTTGCTTGACACATAACATGACGCAACATGTCATCACCAAGTATACAACTAACACTGTGAACAACTTGATACAAGGATGGCCATAAAGGCAGCATGGAAACGTTCACACATATCAAGGACAATTTACTTTTCTTTTTGACAAGACAACATAGAAGTACAATCACAGAACACACTTACAGTTAGGGCCAACCACAAGGAGATATTCTTGAGGGTTATTTATTTTAAAAGGACATCTTGCAATTCTTAGCTTACGTTTTTCAAGGAGACTCAAGGATATGATTCATACAATTCATCTTACCAAGTTAAATTTATTCTTTTTACACTGAGTAATTATCTTTAAATCTTCTCTATTATGACATTTATTTGCTTAATTCGTTTATCAAGAAAAAGGAGTAATTTCAATTCCACCAGGCCATCTGCTCACCACTAATGCTACTAAGATTCATTCTTGCCCACAAGACAACATGGTTTTAAGTTCAACACACTTAAGAGAAGAGATATAAGGTGCCTTGAAAAAGGGTTAGGGGGTGAAGGTCGAGATGAAACATTTTTAGGACCTCATTAGTTATTGCCAGTATTTAAATTGAAGCTAGGGCTCTTAACCAGATTTAACAACAACTTTACTTAGGCTTCGCTAAAAGTATTAACAAGGAGTAAAAAATTTACTTTCCAAATGGCTGAGAGATAGATTGTGTGGTTTCAAAATTGTTTTCTCCTGTTTATTAAATCTTATTATCTTCAAACAACTAACAGTTCATTTCACCTTAGGGTCATTTTACAAATTTTACACCATGAAAGGCATAATGTTCACTAGAGGAGCTAGGGTTATCGTGTTATAAAGTTTACCTGCAATGATAGTCTTGCCCTTGTCTACTTAAGAGAATTTCTTGCTCTCAATTTGGTGACCCCTACGTTACTTTATTTGAATACAACTTTTAATTTAACTTCCAGAAGTATTTAAACAATCCCATGTTAGTTTACTTATGACACTTTATTACTAAGTCATGGCAAGGTTTAACTCAGAATTTATTCTCAAGGCGAAGTTGAAGCAACACTCATTTACGAGAACAAAACAAGATTACATCATTTCTTAAAATACTAATACTCCAACAATGTCACTCAACAACAATAACCAAATTTTCTTATAATTTCAATGATGGTCAAACAATACAAGGTTTCCAAAGTTCAGATGACAAAGTCCACAATACATTTATACTAAGACATTAATCCTCTTTTAAACTTTCCACTGGACGTTAACAATAGTTGAACAACATAAAAAAAAGGTTTCGAGCAAAGGATCTTCTCAACTGAGGTTGATGACAAAAGTCTACAAATCTATCCCTCATCTACACGCAAAATCCATCTGCAGCAAATTTTCTACAAGATTCAGTTCACGAGAACTGAGCAAGATAAGGCTACACAAAACCACCATAACTATTATCTAACAATATCACGAAAAGGAAGCACTTTATTACAAGAATTGGTTCAAACCTATAAACACTATCAACACATCAAGTTATAATAAAGTCTTTATCATGCCAATCAAAGAAGGAGAAGACCTTGTACTTCAGCTAGGAGTAAAAGCAACGAAAGTATAGCAATCGTATGAGAATGGCCCTTGGCCCTATAAGGAGAAATAAACAATCTAGCAAAAACAGAATTCCCATCAAGTAAGTAATTAAATAATAATTACAAGATTGAGATTTGATATATACACCAGTCCATCTAGAAATTTATCAAAGATACCAAACGCATAGACTAAAATAATATATTTCTAAAAGAACAAGAGTTGATCGGCCCAAGAAAGGGGAACCACGGGTTTCAGAAATTAACACAAAAAGTCATGTATAAATGAGTTTCAAACCGGAAATCAAATAGAGTATACACACAACATAAGTTTCGAAGCGAAGGCATAGTATACTAGTTTTGACCATTAACTAGCAAATAGATTTACCAATCATCCAACAAGGGTCAAAGTCTTACAGGCTAGTAGCTTATCATGCGAGAGAAGAACTAACAGGGCTTTCCGTCACACAAGGGTATACAATAATGTCATCATACAATTTGTTAATAGAGGACTAAAGGTTTGTTAAAAGTTCCACCTGCAATTCTAATCTTTTGATTACTTTAAGAATAAATTACTCTCATTTCCCGAAACAACCATATTTATAAGGCAACCCTTGGTAACACAGTCAACCGTCTAGAAAGATACAAACATAACTTTCTAAGTGACATTATCAAAACAAAACCTTCCGCTATGAATCATAAGATTATCAACTCAAAGCTGAGTTTTTCTCGAAGGTTGAATCACACTTTAAGAAATTTCCATCACAAACTATTACGGTAATTACTGATGCATAAAATGTCACTCGACCAATATTAATTAATAGCGTTAACATTACAAGGATGGTCAAATAATGCAAGGTTAGGAAAAATCAGAAGAGCGCCACAGCAATAATATCTAAGACATTAGACCAAACTATTCCAGTGGACAACAAGGTACAACATAAAGGATTCGCAGCAAAGAATCTTCTCAACTTAGTTGATGAAAAAATTCTAGTTATGGTTCAAGTTGATCTAGGGATGGTCAAGGCACTTCTTGAGGATTTTCTTAAAATTTTGTTCCTAGAACAAGATGAAAGATAGTATAAGAGTCTAAACCACCATAGACGTATTATCTAACACGTACCACAAAAAGGAAGCACTTTTCCCCAGATATATGTTTCATTCTACCAGTTTTAATACCTTGTAAAACTCTATTAGTGGGAGACTAGATTGTTGCTGGTTATAAACAATCTAGCAAAAACAGCCCACACATTTCTCAACAATCCTACAACCTTTCTTTCTCGATGAAAAAAAGTTATCAAAGGGATTTGGCCTTATAAGGAGCCAACATAAAAACGTCTAGCAAAAACTTAGAAGCGGAATAAGTAAGGATTGAAGGGCTTTGCATAGATTAAGATTGATATATACACCAACCATCTAGAAATTTATCAAAGATACCAAACGCATAGACTAAATTAATATATTTCTAAAAGAACAAGAGTTGATCGGCCCCAAGAAAGGGGAACCACGGGTTTCAGAAAGTTAACACAAAAAGTCATGTATAAATGAGTTTCAAACCAGGAATCAAATAGCAGTATACACACAACATAAGTTTCGAAGCTTGAAGGGATCGTATACTAGTTTTGACCATTACACTGCAAATAGATTTAGAATCATCCAAGAAGGGTCAAAGTATTAAAGGCTAGTAGCAAACATGTGAGAGAAGAAGCGAGTTCCGTCCAATCAAGATTATACAATAATGTCATCAACAAATTTTTTATAACACTGGAAATATTTGCTATATTAAACACTCACAATACTAATGACTTGGTTAATTTAAAATGAATTACCCATATCCCAAAACAACCATAGTTCATTAAGCAACCCTAGGTAACATTCAACCATGATTTGGACCACAAAATATATATATATATATTTATATATATTCCTTATGGTGAGAAGTTATATGAATCCACTATCTATCTTAAGGATGATTTTTTTTTGTTTTTTTTTTCCGAAGATAATCACATTTAATTTTTTTTCCATCACAAAATATTAAGGTAATTACGTGCAAAAAAATGGCCAATATTAATTAATAGCGTTAACACTACAAAGGAGAAATAATGCAAGTTAGGAAAAATAGAAGAGTGCCACCAACAATAATTCATCAGAGGGGGATTGAGACCAAAGCTATTCTAGTGTCAACGAGGTACTGGATACATTTCAACCTCGAGCTCAGTTGATCCGAAAAGCTAGTTATGGTTCAAGTCTGATAAGGATGGTCAAGATACTTCTTGAGGATGGCCTTAAAAGCCTAGAAATAAACATTCACAGGATAGTATAAGTAGTCTTAAAGATGCGACTATTGGTAAAACCACATTATAAAATGATATGTATCCTTTTCATTCACTTTACAATCAGTATTTAATACCAAAACTAATAAGCTGGCTAGCCCAAGCATTGGTCACACTAATCCTACGACATAGTCCTTTCCTGATCTGCATGGGGTATCAAAGGGACTTGTGAAGGAGCTAAAAAAAAATTTCAGAGAAAAACTTGGGTGCTAGGGAGGGGGTTTCATAGTTCAGATGTTTTGCTAGGGAGGGGGTTTTAGTTATGTAAACTTACTTCCATGATATCGAAAATACTAGTTGATCACATAATAACTTGTCCCCCAACTTGGTGCGACTTACCCATTAACACATAAACAAACAGACGAAAGTCTATCATTCGAGTAAGAGAAACATAATATTCAGAGGAGAGGGCACACACATCCTTTCGACCAACATACTGTCAATGATAAAAGCTAAAACAAGAAGAAACAAGTAGAAAGGGAAATCTCCCATCATGACATCCAACTGACAAATCAATGCAAGGAAAAGTGGTTCGATTTCACAATATTTTTAAATAAAATAACAGTAGAAAAGTGTAGAAATATCTTTCCTGTTTCTCCAGCTTCAACAGGTCGTACATACTCCGCACGGGTCAGCATAAGAACTGTAGGTACTGGAATCTGGGTGCACCAGTTCTAAGCGGTCCACATTCACGATCCGCGAGACCATGCAATTGAAGAGGGGTTTTTGTCAAACAGTTCATGAGCATTGTTGTATTCGAAGTGAATCCATGCACTTGTGCTCAACTATTGATTTCCTTGAGCTTCTACTTCTTGTGGGATTCGACAACCAACACACATACCCTATGTGTGCTACCACAAACACAAGTGATCTACACAAGGCTGGAGGAGATATTTTCAGAGAAGAACCTGTCGCAGTGCCGAATTTGCATTTTGTTGTTGGTTCTTGCCAGACCACTGGACAAAATCCATAAGCGCATCCCGTAAGAGATGCACAATTTCAATGTCAGGCAATTTTGACTCTTTTTGGTGTTGTTTCACAGTTTCAATCACTTCATCAATATCAGTATTTTTAGTAATCAGAGTCATTATCACAGCTTTCACTTCCTTCAACTTCACATATTTGTCCCGCACGACCCAGAAGGTCAATCATACAAGCATAGTGGTTAGTTGTTACCAGGCTGATGTGTTCTCTTCTCATTACCTCCAAATAATGGCATCCCTCAGCCACTAGTCCTGCATGGCTGTATGCAGACAGGACGCTTAAAAAAAAAGTGATTCGGTTTGGCTTCATGTCTGCCTCTAACATCAATTTAAACTGTTGGAGAGCCTCCTTGTCATTTCCATTGTAAGCATAACCAGCAATCATGGCATTCCATGAGATCAAATCCTTACTGACTATTTTGTCAAAGGCTAGAGCTGCATCATCTACACTCCCACATTTGGCATACATACTGACAAGATAACTTTCCACACTTGAAATTGATTCATAGGAAATTCCAATGATACGGGCATGGAGCTGTTTTCCCAGTTCTAGTAGTGCTAGGTTGGAACAAGCACTAAGGGTACTTGCAAAGGTGAATCTATTCGGTTTAACATTTGTCCATAGCAATTTATGGAACAGTTTCATAGCTTCCTCGTATGGGCCATAACCATTCTGAACGTATCCCACAAATCATGGCATTCCATGATACAACATCCTTTTCAGACATTCTGTTAAACATTACAGCTGCAGCTTGTAAGGTGTGATAATTCCAACAGAAAATTTTATGCCTGCTAACTTGGTGACTCGTTAAAGAAGCTCATATTATTGCAAAGCAAAACATGCTTCATGAATATACCGAAAATGAAACAGATCCGCGCCTATGAGATTCTCTTCCATGAGTTACATCGTAGAACAAGTAAGATCTCAATAGAGAATCTTTGTAAATAAATTTCATCAGGTCTGCTGGAAGCACTCTCACTGTCACATAGTCGATTTGGAGATACAAACTCAGTGCATGTTCTGGATCTGAAAAATATCCTGCTACCTTCATCTCCCAAGACATTTTCTCCAACATTGCATAGGTCTCCTATCATTTGATTCAAGAGACCAAGATTGAGTACCTGTCCTATATGGCGGACACAGCAAGCCTATTCGGAGCCACCACCACCAGCCTGTGTTGAAATTGTAATACGTGCAGGAAAGGTAGTCTCCAGTAATTCATGCTCATACACAGAGAATGGATAAAGTCTAAAGCACTGAAGGATATGTACTTCCAGCTCGACCTGCCCGTTGGTCGGCTTACTCGACTAAGCTGAACAACTTCAAGACTGAGTACATTCCAGTCGTCCTGGGTTTTACTATCGATTGCTTCAAGAAAACCTGTAATTTCGAAAATGGAAGATAACCATGAATCCACCAATTCTGGCATCCACACAAGAACCTTCCTCTAGACTTGAATCCAATCTTCAAGTTTTTGAAAGGGCCATTTGCTTATATCATCCTGTCCAGTCAGAAATAATAGCAATATCACCTTCCAGCTTAGTCGAGTGTGTAAATCTAGAGCATTTGTAAAACAGGATTCAAGGTAACTCGCAGGTCGCTCTGTGCTGAGAAATTCCAAGAACACACCTCGCAGCGCCCAAAAAGTGGAGGTAACAGCCTGAAACTCTTGTAGCTTCATCTACACCCACCGTCTAACCAGACTCACGTCAGCAATTCCTCGGCAGAGACGTCAACGTGCCAGTTGGAAGAATTTGTATTCGTGCCGATTCAGGTAAAAAATTTGGAATACAGATCTTGCACAATAACCACAATCTTTACGCAGCTGGCACAGAAGAAAATCTGGCGAAAGATTTCATTTTGAACCTGAAGTCAGAATCCAAATGAATCATCTGAAGAATCATTTCTCCACTGACTTCCACTGATTCACGCCAAACAGGAATTAAATCAATTCAGATGTGACGAGAAATGAGCCATCCACCTAACCATAGCAAAAATTTTATTTTATCTTATTTTCCAGCCCCAGGCTTTGAAAGGCAAGGATAGGGAGAACAATGACTTGATAACCATTGACATTTGTGCAGGCACGAATTCATCCATCGCACGTTCCCTCTAGCAATATATGGGGTAAAAAGCTGACAATATTTCATTACAATACTATCATGAACAAGTCTCTAGGAGAACATATCAAGTAGGTGACAAGAATTAGTATCATGAGATAAAGCACCTTTAACCATTTGGAAAAAACACAATATGTTTATGTTAGCTCTTTTATGAAGTTGATTTAGCCATTTCAGGCCTACAAATTCCTCCATCACAAAATAATACAAGTTTTTTGCCCACAAAAAAATTGGTTTAGAGCTCAAATAGTTTTTTCCTTTAATTATACTTGGAGCTCTACTAGATACACCATGAGTAACATTATAAAAAATACATTAACCTTATTCTAGAACAAATACACCTACATAATTCTGGAGCTACATTTTAGAATGGGTAAACAATACCAACACAAAATCATATGTGCTTATAAATATTGATATTTTCTTTTACTTGGGTAAAAATATTAAAAATGTTTTTGTGTATGCATTGAAATTTATGTTACTATACAATAATATCTATAAATGGGTTGATCAATTTTAAATCTCAGATAAATTATTTCTAAACTTAAATTATATCATTAACCGACAAAAGGAAATTTTTAGATTCAGGCATGAAAATATCTAAGCTGGCATCCACTAGGAAACTGCACAGTTTGCCTAACTTAATCCCCCTATGTTACAACCTCCCACAATATCACCTTACCATCTTGTTACAATCACTAGCATATCAGTATTTTGAACACTCTTATATCTTTTGTTCTAAATTAAATTGCTCCAAAGTGTATCCTCACATGAATCTAGTATGGATCCCTCCTTTTGGCATGATAACTATGATTATTTTATTAAAATTATTATTTTTCAATAAAAATCTGCAATCAATTCCATATAGTTATCGTTCTCATCTATTTACATCAACTTTGGTTGATGGAATTGAATAACAGGGAACAAATAAAGGAATCATGTTCCCTACAATATATGGAAACTTTGACATGAGAAGGGTGTTGAAATCATACCTTGTTTTCATATAGATATACAAATTTTACTCATCTTGAAGATCCCTTTGATCTTAACGGTTTAGGAGTTATTTTTCTATTCTTTTGCATAGACCATGGTTATCTTTGGACATAGTTATTGAAACTCAAGAATAAGTAGCTATGTCAAAAAGATTCAATCAATTTTTATAGTTTCTCCAATATATTGCTTATAGGTTAACTTTTTGGTATCATTTTAGTATCATCAATATCTTCATTATGTTTAGGTCAATCTTAATTTAAATTGGATTCTAACCATTGGGAAACAATGGAAACACCTTCACAATGGCTCCCCCTAAATGTATGAGTTTCTAACTTGGGAAACTTCCTTTAAATGTTTTTAATGTTTCATTGATTTTTTGATGTGATCATGTATATATATCTATGAATATAATCAAAGTGTATATTAATCTATTTTACATTAATATTTTCAAAGGGGATCACTGGGTTCCATGTATAATGGGCCACATTAAAGACATTATGACAAACAATCACCTTCTCAATATTAGATATTCATTGCTTTGATTATTATTTAAAATAAATCTTTACATTTCTTTGTATCATTATATCAATGTAAATAGTGGGTTTAGGAGAAGGTTTCCCTAAGTACTTTATGCCACCCTCTCTTTCAAATATGTCCTTATTTTATCTTTAATAACAAAAAATACAAATGATCATGTGTTCTGAGGTATCATATTGCCAATCCATAATTAATTATTCCCATTGTTGATGTGAATGTATGTCGCTGATTGTTAATTTATTTGTGTTACGATTAAATTACCAAACATCATTTTAGACCCTATTTTATAAAATTGAAGGGTATCTTGTCTATCCAATAATTAAAATCATATCTATAGAATAAAGATAGACATAAGTTTTTAGTAATCATATTATATAATAGATACCCAATATAATATAAGGATAATTTCCTTTCATTTTTTTTCACAATTAAAATGTTTTTGGAATTCTCTTAATCCTTCATCATTAGAAATGGATTACCAATTTTTTTAAGACTAACATCTATGGTTAATACTCATCTTTTGAACTTGGCCCTAGAATGGTTCCCTTCATAAAGATTTCCTATACTATCAAGAAGAGAAGTCTATTCTATCATCATATTAACCCAAATACATTGTGGTGAACCTTTTATTCTAATATATTTTGCGTATATAATGTTCTTCAAGTACCTTATTGATCTATTTCAATAAAGATACTAGTAATTATCCTCATTTACATCTATTATTAGAATTGGGACTACATTGTGCCTTCGATATCCTATACCTTGGAAGTGGATTAAATTTCTTTTATAAAATATCCCTTGGTTAAATCATCTTTTGAGGGAGGAGTGACACTTGGTAAGAAAAAATAGAATGAATCCCCTTCCTTATCATGGGGGCTATATTATCAAGCAATTCAGAGGTATATTCTACAGAATCCATTTCCAACCTAATTTCTAACATCCATTGTTTTTGGTAAAAAGACGTTAATATTGATCCAGAATTGGGTAACTCAAATAACTTACATGTATATTTTAATCAACCAAAATATGTTGAAAACATATTCTATACACTATAAAGAGTGTCAGTTATAACTTTAATAGAGAATTCTTTCTCCCATGAATTAAATAATTGGGGATAAAGTTGTATCTTGTGTTATAAATACTAATTAAACATTAACATATTAAAAGGTATTGATTTTTTTTATACAAATTATCTTCCTTATTTTTTTACTTACATTTGGAGGATATGATATAATGCTCTACGCCAAAAATGATAAATATAAGGCATAGTTTAATTTCATTGTGATGGGAAAATATAAACCCTTCAACTAAATTAGTAAAAACCATTGGAGTAAATCACACAAGGATCACATGAAATAAAGTTATTTCAAGATGATGGATTTATTGTTTTATGATTAGACAAATAAAAAATGTTCAATATTTGCTCCTCTTAATAGTGATTCACTATATAAGGTTCTAGATTCAATGTGCTTGCTTTAACTTGTCAAATTTTGACGATCTATTTTAGTGTAAATTTTCATAAATGAAATCACTTGCATGGTTTTGGTTCTTTCTAATCCATTTTTTGAACATAATAAATGGTGCACTGAAATGTAAATGAGAAATTTTAGTTAATGTTATTTTTTCTAAATTTAAGTTTGCAATCACATAAGAGGAATTAAACAATTAGTTGCAGACAAATACATGTCATAGTTACATCTAATAAATTTTACATCATGATAAATATTAAATACCAACCAAATTTTTGAAAGCTGCTTGTAATGCCCACTTCCTTGCAACACTAAATGAAACATGTTATCTTTTCCGAATTGTTATAATCAATAAAACTTGATGCTTTATTCTAATTAACATACTAATGAGATGTGTGGGGCATCATGACTAACCATTGTGTTTTGATTATTATTATTTTAACTATATGTCTACTTTGGATCGTAAATGGGAATTTAAAATAAAACAACATTAGCTTGCAATGTTTGCATTGTCATAATTTGATTGTTTAGCTTACTCTTCAATATTGTTTTGTTGTATAGTGGTTTATCTCTGTATGAAATGGAAACATAGACATCATTGTGCTTGGCTATTACTGAAATAGGATTAATAGATGAAATGAAATTACCTTCATTGTCCCTAGGGGAAATTGAAGGATAGATGTTATTGTAACTAACTGATTAACTTTTGATAGACATTCAATATGGAAGAAAATGATGTGTTGTCAGATAAATATATGTCCTTTGTTATAGAAATCATTTTCTATTGGAACATTATGATGTTCAAAGTTATTTTTGTGATTTATTTCCCTCATTAGAGGATTGGTCCAAATTGGAATGGAGTGAAAGTATTTCTTAAATCCTGTATGATAGGTTTGGTCTATGATCTTATTGCAAACTGATGTATGAGTAGAATCCGAAATGCTAAGAATTGAATTTTTGTTCTAATTACTTGGTCTCAGAGTCATTTTAAAAATTTTGATCTCTTTGAGATATCTTCAAGATGGATATTTACTTCATCCAAGTGAAAAAATTTATTACTTCGAACTACGGTTAATATGGCTCACCAGAGGTCACAAGCTGATATATTGTCAAGTTTAACAGGAAAACATGTCAATACAACTACTGAATAGAGGTTCATTCCTCATCCAGATTGGATATGAACGAGATGAATTGTACATGTGTTCTTCATAGGTGTGAACATTAGGAGTGAAATTAATTCTTATTTTATAATAGGTTTTCTTGGCATATTGTAATTGTGAAAATAAAATCTGAGTGTGCAACAATTTTTATATGCACAAGCTCCAAGACAATAATGCATCATTTGGGATCATTCGAGGATGACCTGGGATTAGCCTTGGCTGGTCATTACATCAAGGACTTCATTGAGCTATTTCTAGTGATAAATACTTGATCCATTGAATGAAGAGGTATCCATAAATCACAATCTCGGCCTGAGTTACTTTTTATTGTGCAAGAATTTGTATTATTTCTAATTTCCATAGGTACAAGATAATTGATTATAAGGGTCAAGGCCAGTACATGATTTACTGAGTCATGTAACTGGTTTTGTCATTGTGTGTGTGTGTGTGTGTGTGTGTGTGTTTGTATTAGTTCCAAGGGGGTCCCCATCCTTGAGGGGATAGACTTTTTGTAATAATCATTCAGGAAGGAAGTTTGTTTATTTCTATCTATTGAGCTTTCCAGCCAAACTGTGTAGGTATGACCTAAAGATATGATCATTTTTATATATGAGTGTATGTCTCCTTTTAAATATGACTTATTTTGTTCCCCATCCCTCCTTCAATAGTCAATGTCTTATTTTAGAATAATCAAGGCTGAAATAATATCCATGGGTCAAAATTTCCCTTCTTTCTATTTATTCTGATGATATGGTAATCCAATGGGTTTCTTCCTGTGCTTGTAAGATTGAGTGCTTCCCATGTTGAGTGTTGTACAATCATCTACCACTTCCTGGAAATTCAGATTTGGACCGATGGCCAATTTTGGAGGATTTTTTATTGTGCTTTCCTTTCAATTAACTTGTTGGTGTGTGTGACTATCCAGTCATCGTCCACATCACCTAGGTGAGTCATCTCACCTTGCAAGAGTCATAGGTCTTAGGAAGTCAAATGACAAGTGTCAGATTCTGTCATAGAATCTGACATTGTCATTTGCGTCAATGCGTCATAGGAGTTACATTCCTTATTTGGAATTGTAACTCCTCTTCTAGTGGCGTCATATGCGTCAGTCAACGTCATATGCGTCAGTGGCGTCATTGAGTTATTTCCATGTTTAGGCATGGGGGTTACACAACACCCCTATTTGTACTTCCTATTTTTTGATCTATGAGCATGAGCAGACCCATTCTTCTTACTTGCAATCTTCTTTCCATTGTTTCGAAATCTTGCGTATTGCGTTGGCTTGACGTTACCATCGGAGTGCAACTTCATTGTGGTGCATCACTTTTCGACATCGGTTCTCACGAATCCCTCTTTCATGGTATCAGAGCTGGTTTCGGTAAACGTGCACTCTTCGTTTCTCAGTTGTTTATTACTTCTGGTTTCTTCTCATTTCCTCGTGTGCAAGTTTTTTTTTTTATTATCATTTTGGAATTATTGCTCACCTCGTATTGAGGTTTCAGTAGTTGCAAGTTAAGGTATTTGGTTGGTTTGCTTATCAGCTGAGTTCATATTTGGATATTTCTAGATCTTTGTGGCTGTTGTTTCTGGGTTGTTTGTGTGTTTCTTGCTGGTTGTGTTCAGATTCAATGCCTTGTCAGGGTAAAAGAAGAGCTTGTTTTTTGGCGTGGACCTGTGATTACTGGCTCTTAATCGTTGTTTTTTCTTCACCAGTGTATACTCGTGACTATTCTTCAAGCTTTTTCCTCATCGTTGTGGTTCCTTGTTGTCTCGAAGTTACCTCTGCCTGGTCTCAAAACGTGGCTTTTGCATCGAGCCTTGCACTTGGACTGTTCATGTTTTTTCCTGGTCTTCTCACATTTTTTCCTTGGTGTGGAATCTAAATACTCACATTTTTTTCCTGGTCTCTCACGTTTTTTGCTTTCCTCTCACGTTTTTTCTTGTTCTCTCACATTTTTTAACTCGAGTTTCTCTCACGTTTTTGAAGCTCTTACTGCTTGGGCCTCATGCATTCAACGTTGAAAACTCACTGATTCCAGCCATTTGTTCGTGGGACTGTTCCTAGGCATTTTCTTTACTCTGTGCTTGTTTTCCCTCTATTCTCAGATGTTTTCTGCGTCCAGCTAGCCATTATTTTTTGCACTGTTCTGGGTGTTTTCTCCCAGCTGGCACATTGCTTGACTGTTCAAGGTGTTTTCTGCAGCACGTGATCCGAACTACGTTTTCCACTGTCCTCAGGCATTTTTCCTTCCAACTAGCATGCTTTTTGGCTCTGTTCCTGGTGTTTTTGGACTGTTAGTGGCATTTCCTACAACTGCACTTTCCTTTTGCATTTCAAAACCTTTTTTCTACCTGTTTTCCCAACGTTTTCACGTGTGCTCTAGTCTACATTCTACGCTGTCCAGGTAATATCTGGCTCCAAAAATTTGCATTTTTTACATTCACTCTTTCTTAAAAAACGTGTTTGCATGTAGTTTTTCTATCTTATCCCTTACATCTTCTAAAAAACGTGTTAAATTTCATTACTTTTAAAAGGTATAAGGTAAAAAATATTACATTTTTATTGGCATTGTAAGTAAGTTTTTTGGCTTGTTTTATTAACCTTCCGTCGAGTGTCGAAGACGAAGGGTGAGGTCCGGGATTGGCAGGTGGCTAATCCCCCCTCGCAATACAAACAAACCCTATCTCAAATTCCATGCCATTTCCAACGGGCATACATACGAACCTTTTTTCATGCGTTTAGGGCACTTTTTTAATCTGTTTGCAGGGTTATTGGCTTTTTTCTCATCAGTTGCGGGAATTGGTTTTTGCTATAACTTTTGACTCGTTGCTTGGTTTTGAGCACTTCTTTAGTCAAAGTTGCATGTTTTTTCACACTCTAGATGATGGGATCATTATTTTTGTAAACACACTAATTTTATAAAGTGCCGCATTCTGGGAGGTGTCTTTGTATTGCTTAATTCAGCTCATTTTTTCTTGAGCTTTGTTCTATTCCTTTTTTTTTGCGTGGACTTGTGAGCGCGTTCGCCACAATCTTACGACAAAGGGATTCTTTTGTGCAATGTGAGACGCTATTTCTCACAAGGATTTTCTTTCCCCTTCTTGTTTTCTCTCATTCTTGTGCTTGCTTACAGTGTCGATCTGTTGCACCCTATGAACCTTGATTTTTGTCTCCACCATTGCGTGTTATTATGCTAATTGCAAGGTGAGTGAAAAACAGGTTCTCGGAACACAGTCACATCTGGTTGTAATCAACGTACTGAATTATAAAGTGCCAAACTCAAGGGGATGTAATTTTGTTTTGGGGTGGTTGTTTCCTTTCTCTCTCCTTCCTTCTGCATTCCTTGGTTCTATCTCTTCATTATGGATATCTCTAAAGTACATTAGCTCTATAAACTACACACCATGCCCCCTTGCTCCTTCAAATGGAAATCTGAGAAATTATAGTGCGTGGTTCATATGTGCCCAGTTCTAAGGGTTAGACCAGAGTTTTGACCATAGGGGTTAGAGACCGAACATTTTCCCCACCCCATTGAATTCTAAATGGTTCAAACCCCTGTCCTCCAACAAGGTCTTATCCCTGATATGTTTATCTCTCCCTGACTTTAAATTCATCTTCCACATCAAACGTCTCAACACCCGATCAAGCGTGGAAAATCCTCGATGATTACTAGTTTTGTGGCCAAGGACTATGACATGATTTGTGCATGATGTTAGCACTTTATGAACTACTAGGGTTAAATCCTAGTACACTTTGAAAACCTATAAAGTAGTTTCTTCTCAAAATTTCCGCACTAGATTGCTTCTAAAGGAATGTGACATTGAAAAGAAATACTCTGAACATCTTGTCGATTCTTTCTAAGCTAGGTCCTGAATACTCTGTTTTCGTGAAAATTTTCACGCCACAAAGTACATTTGGGTAGAACTTGGACTATGCCACTCCTTTGACAATTTTTCACCCAACTCATTCGAGAACAGGATAAACTCATTCAAATGGGGACTCTAAATCCTATCTAAGTCACATGCCCTTGTGGTAATATAGGGTAAGAAATATATGAAAAGAAGAAAGAAATGTAAACCAAAGGACCAACCTTTAAGAAAGAAACCAATACCAAAACCCCCAGCTAATTGACAATCATTTATAATACTTTTTGACTTCTGAGCCTAAAGCATAGAAAAAAGTTTAAATGAATCTTATTGTAATTAAATGTCTGGTCATGTACGAGCAGCATTATTTTCATAAATAAATTGATCACTGGAACTCATTTACTTGAGAAGAATAAAATAAGTGTTCCTGAATTCACGAAACAAAATGCTCAGAAAGGCAGTCTTCTAATGTCCGAAGGAGACTAAAAATGAAAAGAAGAAAGGTAAGGCCCTTTAGCTAGATAAAGTCCATCATCAACTTGGATTATCGATTCCTGATGCCTCGCACCACATGTGTTCTTCAGATTGTTGAATTCTCGATAAACATCAACCTTGTGGCATGTCCCAAATCAATGTTGGGTTGTTTTATGACACTCATGTGTCGGTTTCCATGTAGTGGATCGGTAGATGATTGAAGGTGGAACATTTAACCAAGTGTTGAGTGTTCCTGATCTCTCTACCAATCTCCTATCGGTTACCAAATTGCTCACCTTGGTGAAGGAATGCGAGTGGAATTTGGTCCTAACTTAAGTGATTATTCATGAGCTTAACTCTGATATTCACTAAATGGCTGAGGGAAAGGTAATCACCAATTCACGGTTGTAAACCTTTTCCCACTTCTCTTCTGATTCTATGCCCAATGCCTTTGATTCACTCATGCAAATGAGGTTAGTAAGTTATGGCATGAGCGTTTTGGGCATCTAAATTTTCGATTACCTTGAACAATTGAGCCAAAATGAAATGGTCAATGGGTTACCCCGAATGTTAAGTATCTTTAAGGGTCTTTGTGAGGGTTGTACCCTTAGAAAGCACCCTGAAAAAATCTATTCAAGGTAAAATAAAATAAGCTACTCGTCCATTGGATCTTGTTCATAGTGATATTTCTATGTTTTCCTATCTCCTTCTATTTACTAGAGCTCTATATATAACCTTCATTGATGACTTTTCACGTTATATACTTGGGTATATTTTCTTAAGCTTAAGTCTAAAGTTTTTGAGCATTTTCAAAATATTTAAGGCTCTTGCTGAGAAACAAGCGAAACGGTCTATCAAGGTTCTTCGAACCGATAATGGAGGCGAGTATGTGAGCAATAGGTTTGAGGATTTCTGCACTTCTGACATTTGATTATCTTTAAGCTTACAGTTTACTTACAGCCTTCACAAAATTTTCAGAAAGAACCGATACTATGGGGATGATGGCTACTTGTATGGTTTGGTCGAAATCTCTTCCTCCAAATTGGTATTGGGATCACAAGCAGTGAATTGTGGCAAAAAATAGATTCAGAACCTTGTCCTCACACAAGGAAAATTAGTAAGAGGGATGACACCCTTTGAAGCCTGGTTTGGACAACGATGAAGCCTGATGTCCTCACTTTGAAGTCTTTGGATCCAAGGCTATGGCTCACAGATTCCCAATGAAGAAACACAAGGCATTTTTTCCACAATCCAAACCTTGTATCTTTCAAATAGGTATCTTGATGGCGTGAAGGGATATCGAATTGTTGAACCCTACCACTCCTCAGCTTGTATATTGAGAGGAGTGTGAAGTTTAAAAAACCATTCAAGATGAGTCATCCTTGACTTCAACTTCCCTACTAGGTCATGTTTTCCAACTGATGGAAGATTCATGACTCAAGATGATGATATTGTTGAGCAAGTTCCTCCTATCCCTGGGGTCCTCCTGACCTCAAACTTCTGAGTCTTCAAGATTCTGCACGAGTAGTGATGAACAAGGACTATGCTCCCTTCTCACTCAAGTGAAGAATCTTCCAACTCTAAGCCTAAGCCGTACTTAACCTCTTTGGGCAGGAAAACTTTGACATTCAGAGATTAATGGAGATTTAGTTAGAGATCCTTTGGATGGCATGAGACGTACTCCTCAGATGGCATTATGAGCCTACTCTTTATTCATCTACATTTGCTGGTCCACATCTCTTCCCTAATCAGAAGTTTATGGGTTCTTGAAGCGCACATAAAAAATGTGCCATGGACCCATTACGTGTATTACCTCACTCCAACCAATTTGATCAACTTGGGATCTTGGACCCTTGTTCCGAAAGGATGCGATTTCGCTTTTGTTTAACGCTTATCATCTTGTAATTTTCTCAAAATATGGCCAATTGCTAACCATGGATAAGTCAAAAATCTATAAAGTTCGATCTCTAGTAGCAGAAAAGTTTCTCCCAGACTAGCTGGGGTTGAGTGGACTAAAATTTCTCTATTGCCGATGACTTCTTTGACTGTTTCTTCAATTAGGAATAGATGGAAGTCCAACGAATGCTTAATATTAAGTTTATTGCCTTCCTTCATGGTGATGACCCGTGGAGTGCGGAGATCTAATGGAACAACATCGTGGGTATAGAGAAAATGAGAAAAATACTCGCAAATTACAGAATTCTTTCCTCTTGGCCTTAAAAAGATTACACGAACATCATGAATTAGAAAAAGTATGCCAAAAGAGGGACGAAGCTTTTTACTAATGATCTGGGTTTTTCTTTTTCACTCCATGGGAGAGCCTCAAAATGTGCATATTCTATGACAGGATGACTCCATAATCATTCTTGTTCTATATAGTTGATGACTTTGGTCATGGAACCGAAAAGACCACCTAGCTGTCCTCTAACGTTGATTCTTTGAAGATCTACCTACGGCCAACTTTCTCCATGCCTAACTTAGGATTAAATCATGTACTTTGGAGTTCTCAAATTTCAAATTGACTTAGGAATTCATAGTATCTATCAGGGGAAGTGAGGTGCTGACCTTGATTTTCTCAAAGCTCATTTCAGGAACGCCTCCTCCATCCAAGTCTTAAATAATCCTTCATATCTTTCTAAGGAAAGCTTTAGTTGATTTGTTGTTTTATCTCTCAACTTGGTTAGACCATTGTCACCCTTTATCGAACTTGGTCAGGGAAAAACATTGATTAAATTAGACGATGACTATCAACACTGTGATGCCCTAAAACAATAGATCTTATGTGCACCGACAGTGATCGTGTCCACGATTCATGCAGGAGCCCATCTGCATTTAAAATTAGAAAGTGGATCCTTCACCATGCCTTGTGGCACTCTATGCTAGCACATGGATGACGAATAAGGAAAGAAGTCAGGCACTTCATTACATAATCCAGACCCTTCACTAGTTGTGTCTTGTACTTTACAAGTGGCTTCCAAGACTCATATAGACTATAGGGCTCAGTCAAAAAACATATGTAGTCATGAAATTTTTAATCCACTAAAATCCAAATATAGCAGTCTAGACCATATCACAACAATCGCATAACCAGATGGTTTTATGCTTGAGATACAGAATTGACCTTGATTTATCTCTCAAAATTCCATCAAAGGGTGGGTAATTGTTGATCAACTTCCTGAATATCCCCTTCCTACTCATAAAAAAAAATTTAGTGTCACCATGCTATATAGGCTATACAACCTAATAGGTGTTTGGGACCATTTTTCAGGTGGAGCGATTGGAGGAAAAGACCCAATACAGCAAAGATGTCAGAGTATTTATATAAACATATTCCATCTAGTTGTAGTGCCCACTCCTCTTCGAAACTTATTATATTTTGGATTTCGATTACTGTTAACTATAGACATGGATATTATTGTACTTCATTTTGGGACCTTTAGCATGATGGTTAGATGATAGAGATATTTCTGACTACTGATGGATTAAGATTCATAGTATGATTTGTGTGGATTCTTAGAGATGTAGAGTAGACATTTTATATTGATGATGATGCTGATGTGTGGTTAGCATATATATGTACCCACATCTCGGAATTCTCACCATGTAGTGACTATGATGTAGCATTTGAACTAATCTCATGATCTTACTGATATTGATGGAATGTTGTTTGAAATTTTAGACAAACGATAACATTGTTTAATTGAGATGAGGAATTAGTTATATTAGTGATGTTTATTGATTGATGTGCTATATATTTTATCAATGATATGATTTAATGTGACCACGAGGACTTCGAAAGGAGGTATAGTGTGATTTTACAGATAATTATCATCACAACAATCAAAAGGGGGTTAGGAGACCAACCACGACGGAATACTAGATGGATACAATAAAGGTCACCATGACAATGTGTGTAATGTGTTTTGTTTATTTAAATTTGTTAAGTGGCCCTTATGGGGGGATGACCTCCAATTGTGACCAAGGGCTTTGTATGCAATTATTTCCCTTTTTCTTTTATTTATTGTAGAGTGTGTGATTTTCATGTTTGTGATGTGATTCATTTTTCTCACTGTTGATTAATATGTCTTAATTAAGTAACACCTTAATGCATGTTTATTAAGTTAATTGGGGCTGTGACAAAAGGGCCATTTATTAGAATAGTTTTTCCTTTTATTTTGTGATTCTGTTGAGTGTAATTGACTTTGAGTTTTGTACACCCTACCTTACCTTGGTGAAATTCAGATTTGGTGCTTAAAGGCCATTTTTGGATACGGCTTGTGGAACAAATTAACCTTGTCCCACACCTCTTCAATTTCATATATCAACCCTACCTATTGATTTGGGGGTCAAAAATAGACCCCATTATGTGTTTTGTAAGGAAATTTGTAATGTGACATTTATTGCACTTTTCTTACATGGGTTTTAAATTATGTCCTAATAGGGGGTGTGGGCTCTATGCATGTATATTTGGTCATCACTTAGTCACTGCTCAATTTGACAATTGTTTCCATGAATTATTTATTGATAGAATCTTCCCCCAACTATCATTCAAAAACATCCACAAACTTCTTACCACTCGATGTTAAATCCCATTTTCTACAGAAAAATCACCTTCACACACACTGTATCATTCTGAGAACTATTGCCCACTATGGTATGACTCACATAGTGTCAACATCTTCTTGAAAGGAAAATACATACAATGTTGGGACCAAAATAGAAAGATTCATCAATCTCCTTGTCAAATTTTTGGGATGAAAAAATAATCTTCGTGATCAAGATATCTTCTTGATTGACTGAAATCATCCTCGAGAGACATTAAAAATCTTCCACCCTCTGCCATTCATCATTGATAAGGCCTTCTTCTCTAAATAAAAAAGAGAAAGCTTCATATTCACAATTATATTCATTGAGTACAGTCCTCATTATCTTAGATATTTAGAAGATGATTGAAAACTTGGGGCTCACATTTCCAAGTGTACTCGTATTGTATATCACTTTTTCTCATAACCCTGTAGCTACTTGCATGCATCTTATTTGACAAGCTTTCTATTAAGATACAATATATCCATGATTCTCATCACCATTGATTCACTCATCAGAGAACCTATATCCACACACAATGGGAAACACACATTGTCAAATTGAGGGTCCATCAAATACTTTCTCGTGTTCCTTAAACTGAGTCAATCACATGTGGGTAGTTACTACATCAAGATGTCCCTGAAGCTCAACATCTTCCTATGAAGTTATGAAATTGTTTCCATATCTTCAATCTTGGTATAAAATTTTCACCCTTGTTTTCATATGCTTGCGTAATAGATTAATGACCTTTAAGGATTTACGCACTACAAAATCTAGTAGTCACCAATCATTGCCATTTGTGGTTCATGAATCTCACTACCAATGTTGATCTGTATGGACTTGAAGGGTTCATCCAGTAAGTTGATTCCGTTATTATTTTTCTATGACTCCTCTTAGACCCATTAGAATACATCCACATTTAAATGGTAATTATCTTACCTCCATATGTGATATGTCATACCACTTTCTACTTTTCCTTTCCACAAATTATTCCTCACCATATCGAACTTAAATACCTCCTCATTTTCACTAGAGATGTTACCTATACGCCGGAAAAGTGACAGGCGAGCTTGAGAATCAACAAGTAACTCTTCTGCGTACCCGACCTCCCGAGGTCGTGCCGAGACAGCCGGTGTGGGTAGAATGCGCAGGAGGCAAACTAGTTAGGCAGTCTAATGTCTTCGACACGCACTAATGGTATTTGCGAATCTAAGGCAAAGAAGGCCCTTCTAACTTGGACTGGTGTGATAGATCGATCAGCGAGGATGACTACTCGAAGGCTCCAATCAATATCGAGCTCTGGCGTGATTCGATCTATGGGTTGTGGGATGCGTGGAAAATGACCCGGGATGGTTTCGTGTATTTCTCCTGATAGGGTCATATGGTGGATATAGTCAACTCTATGGATGATTCTCTGGCCTAGTCCAAAATTCTCTAGTTTCGTTGGTTATTGTGTCTAGTAGGGATAACTGTTGAATGATGAGAGGTGGAATCGGAGTAGACTGAAATACTAATTTACGTAGGCCAGTGTCTATGTCTAATTCTCTTATGGACTCGTTAGGCTGTGGGATCTGTGGATCACAACCATAGACTTCTGGGTTGTTGTGGTCCCGTTATGGTCATACGGGAGATCAAGTTCTGATTCCTAGTATCCAGTAGTCGTAAGCTTTTTCAGCTTCTATGTTTAGAACCAACAGTTGTGCGATCTTCTCAGAATACCTTACAGGTGTTATCGCAACTTGGATTCTTAAGCTGGTATCTATATCTACTAAGGTGTCTCCAGCATCTGGCTGTGGAACTAAAGGATCACACCCGAATGTTTGTTCTCTTTCGAACCCTTCTACAGTCATGTGGGTATTTTCTAGGGTAATCTGTGGTTTGGCTGATTTGACCAAAACAGATGTGCTTGGTCGTCTTCGATGTTTAACCCTCTCAACTGTGCCCTGATCTGTTGTAAGTCTGTTGTTGTTTGGAAGACTTGTATCCTAAGGTTTTGGTCAATGTCAGTTATTGCTGCTACGGTATTGGGCTGGAGGCACAATTGGCTCGAAAATGTATTCCCTGGGCTCCCTAGGTCCCGTAATTGTCATGCAAAAGGCAGTAATGAAACAAACTATAATAAAGTAAAAACTAAGTACACTTCTAGCATATATAATTTCTTTTTGTATTTTCTGGCAATTTATAAGAAAGCAGCTATTTAAAATATTTAGAATTGACAACTAAACTAACAACGTAAAACAAACAAAATAGTCGAGTGTAGCTATTTGTCTGTGCAATTTTGTATATCTATTCTAAACAACGAAATAACTAATCTATCTGCAAGATTCTCGATCCTACCTCAGAAGTGAGGAATGAATCATAGTTTCTCAGAAACTATCAATCCCCACAACCTCCCTGGCAATATCGAGAATAGAAATTTTACTGAAATAAAATGATTAACTACATTATTTGATAAATTCTAACTAAAACTTTGAAAGATGGAACCGGATTTCACAGAACAGTGGCGAATCCGACGGTGTATGTGTTCTTGTCCCCTCAGTATGATCTCTTCGTTCTTTGTGCTCACGTGAATCCAGAAAAGCATGGAATGCTTGCATCAACAGGAATAGATATTTGGATCAATGGACAGCTTCAGAATGCAGACAGAATAGAATGCGGATAGGAGAGGGATAGCGCAAGAGTACAGAGCTTGGCCTATGCAATTCCTAGCGGGGTCTATTGCGAATCATGCAACAAAAGTGTCCAGAACCTGAGAACTAGTCTGTATGAAGAGCAAAACCTGCAACTTTAATGGCTGCCTAGACTATTTTACTCTAAAACAAAAATACTATTTGCACAAGTTGGATCTGTGGCTTACCAACAGCAACACAAAGCTAAAACAAACCTGCAACAAACTATACTACCAATACTAAGCAAACTAAAGGGACATAGCACTGAAAAACATGAAAGTTGGAGTGAAAATGGTGGCCCAAATAATGTCTGCACTTGCACAAGTTGGATATGTGGCTTACTAGCTGCAACACAATACTAATGAAGTATGAAATGAACTATGCTATCAAACTTAAGCAAACTAGAAGACTGAACTACTGAAAATGATGAGTTTCTAAACCAGAATCAGGGGGCCATTTGCATGTGCACAAACCATGCATTTATAGGAATTCAAACACCCAAAAATCAAATCCAAACTGAACTCTAAAACATTAAACAAAAGAAAATCACTATTCCAGGGGACCAAAAACATTAATGCATGCTCAAGTCGGCAAGAAAAGCTGGTGAGTCGTGATATTTCACGTGGGTCGTGTCAAAAGAGCGTTCTGGAAAATGCGCACAGGACCGCCGCCCTGTTTAGGGCGGCGGGCGGCGGTTTCGTCACTGAAGACCAAAAAGCCAAGACAAGAGGGAAAAACAGGGAAAACAAAGCACGTGGGGGCTAAGCGGGGCATGCGGGATGTTAACGCATATCTGTAAAGCTTTTCTGGATCCCGAACACCTTGTGAAGAGACCTGTATCATCATTGGGGCACTTATTACATCGTTCCGCAGTACAGTACCTTACAATTTTGGGTACGTACATATTGCCCCCTCGGAGAAGCGTTTTAGCCATGAAGAGGCGAAAACGGTGGTTTCCGAGTATGGTCTATTCGATATGTAATTGAAACCAACGATTTGAAATTGACAATTTGATAAACAAAACAAACAAACACACAAATTCCAACCTGAATGAGAAAGAGCTTTGGAAAATCTAGTTGCATCAGTGTCTGTCCCCTCAATTTGTTCCTTTATTTCTCTAAGTGTTCATGTGATTCCAAGGGATTGGGAATGCAAGAACAACAACAAGAGGATGACGCTTGAGCAATGACATCTTAAAGGCAATCTAAGTACAATGCAAGTATAAGAGAGATAACACAAGAGATTTGAGCTTGGCTATGTAATTCCTAGCAAGATGTGTGGCAGCAATACAATACAAGATACACAAAATTCTCATACATTTTTCTTGAATACAAGCTAACTAACTAAAACACTAAGAATTGAGGGAATGGGAAGATGCAAACTTCATGTATCAAGCCAAGCTTCAGACCAAAAATTGGGGTTGGGATGTGCCTTCATGTACAGGCAAGAAGAGGCATTTCCAACTAACTAAATCTATTTAAAACTAGAAGAGGGAAGGAGAACCAAGCAATCAAAACTATTTTTAGACAATTTAGCTCACGGATGCATCCTAAAAGTGAAATTAAGTGAAGTGTCACATGTTGAAAACATGCATGGCGGAATTTGGAAAAAGCGGGCAGGACCGCCGCCCTGCGTAGGGAGGCGGTCCTGGCACTAAAGGCCAAAAACATTCACAAAAATAAGCGGGGAGCTGGAAAAAAGCATGGAAAGTCTAAGTAAGGATATCTAAGCTACAAATATACACTGCAAATAGGCTTTGGAGCTCTAACACCTTGTTGAAAGGACTTGAATCATCATTGGGGATTTTGGTAACTGTTTTCCAATAATGTAGCACATGTAATTTTGGGTGTGTACATATTGCCCCCTCAAAGAAGCATATTAGCCATTAAAAGGCATAAAACGTAGAGTTCGAGTATAGCATTCCCGAAATGGGGGGTTAAAAGCTATACCTGACATGCCCATGTGTCAAAACATCATCATCTAAACTCCTGCTACCTGCAAGAGAAAAGAAGGCTCACGCGCAGATAGATAAAATATCAAAAAATAAACACTAAATTAAAATGATAAGAGAACTTACCATTTGTGTGGGGATATAGAGATATACCTGTGCAAACACTCCAACCCTATAAACACATACACTCCAAACGAGGTCAAAACAACACATATATATCAAAACAACTCATTTTTCGATTCATTTGCGCATATTTAATTTGGGTAAATTTGGAGCTTTGGACCCATGGTGACCGTTTACGATGAAAGTACATTCGAAACGACTGTTATGATATTGTGATCATGCCTCCATGAGTGGGAGATCAGCCAACAGCGGTCTAAGGTTGGTTTTTTTTTCACTTTTTCCTTTTCATACCTAAAATGTAAAGTGTTTGAAAAGTTTTCCTAGGGGGATTATTTTCAAAATTTATTATCTTAAATGAGTCTCTAGGGGGGTGCCCATAGGGCAGTCTTTTGTTTTGTCCCAAATGGTCAGTTTTTATGTTTTTGAGCATTTTTTAGGGTTAAGGGTACGTTTGAAAAATTGACTCAAGACTGCCACCCAAAGCAGGGTAGTGGTCCTGGAACCACCACCCTACACTGGGCGATAGTTCTGAACAAAATGACCAAAACGTGCATTAACTCGATTTTTTTTGTTGATGTTTTTTCATGTTTTTGGTGAACTTATCTTTTGATATACGTTACTAACTTGATCTTTTTCCATGTTTTGGTGAATGCAAGCGAGAAGGAGGAGTACATACGCTAGAGTCGAGAGAGGGAGTGTGAATAGCTCCCTGGGATTCTAGATCAGCTGACCCAGGATGAGATGGACATTCTATAGAGGGCAGGTATCTGGTGGATTACACAGGTGCCCCATGTTACCCCTGCCAGTCACATATTATGTGACTTATTTTCCTACTGGGATGCAGACCGAAACACTTTCCGGTTGCCGGGTGCTAGGGGTGAGTGGACCATCACCATGGAGGATGTATATCACATTCTTGGGACCCTGATTCTTGGGAGGAGACTGACACTAGAGACAGTGGGGTCTAGGGTTGTGATGATCCAGTGGGCCACATACATGGGAGACGTCATTTTCACATATGGTTCGAAGAAGGGGATGAAGGTCCGGTCCATTGTCACTGCCCCTATTCCTATCATACAACGAGCCATCATGGGCATCTTGTCCTCCCGATTGATCATGGAAAAGGGGGGTAATACCCTTCTATATTGTTGGGCTCCTATTATCACACAAATCGAGGGACATGGACACAAGTATGCCTAAGGGAGCTGACATCTTAGGGGACTACCTACAATGACTTGCACAAGGTAGTCCGATTGCAGGGGCTGTCACTGAGCCACCTTACCCTTGTTATGAGTTTGGTATATGAGCGCATCACCCCTATGGTAGGGGCATACCAGTATTGGATCCAGGGGCTATCTGGGTAGTGAGGTGGACAACTATGTAAGTTCTTAGGACACCATACCGGCCAGTAGCTTCTTTTACCACAACAGACATGATTGCCACGCCCTACCAGGATATGGCAGGGTTATGGGGACAGGAGGTGACCATGATGGTAGCTCCCTCTTCCAAAGGTTAGTTAGTTGACATGGCAGGGAGACTTGAGACTCATCCATTTGATCGGGTCCCTCAGCAGTTTGGCCTCCCGTATATTGATATGCTTTCCCCAGTGGTACTGGTCTACATGACCATTCTGGAGGCTCGGAGGGGCCCCTAGAGGAGATCTTGGCTAGATAGTGGTTACCCCAAGTGTGCCTATTGCAGTTAGGCATGTGGTACATGCTTGATGGGCAGCTGGTTCCCCTCGAGTGCCTTTACTTCATATTATGGCTACTCCTGCTCACAACGAAGAGGAGGATGAACCTATTGATGTAGACTCCGATTTGAGGAGTGCACAAGAGATGAGACTAAGGAGGAGTCAGTCAGAGAGGAGACAGAGGATGAGGAGGTTGGTGCAAAGGATAGTGAGGTAACCCACATGGAGGAGGAGGAGAGCAACCCTGAGTGGCATGACACTCAGGATATGCTGAGAGTAGCGCACAAGGAGGCGAGTACAAAGAGAGAGAGACCTTGGTCTCAGAGGAGACACTTTCTTGAGATGGGGAAAGGGGATGACGAGTCTGTGATAGGACAACATTTTGCCGCTAACTTTAGGGAGGCCTTGTAGCCCCCAATAACATCAGCAGCAGCAGCCACTAACCTGACCTAGATGCCTGGAGATTCGAGTATGTTTAACACTCTTCTCTTGAATTTTTTAGTTGGAAATGTTTTAGTTGGTACCTCTTTTGTTTTGCATTTTGTGATTTTCTAACTCATTATTTCTCCCTCTTTTCTTTCCTGCAATGACTGCACAGGAGTGGCGAGAGCTCTTTTGATGGTTGTGCATGGACACCCTGTTGATCCCCTTAGGGAAGACCCATGCTGAGTTGACTACTAACTCAGTCCAGTCGTTAGTAGCCGATAAACACACTGACATGTTTGATCATGTTTGGAAGATAACAGAGGTAGTGACCTCCCTTCATACCCAAAGTGGTTAGATATGTGACCGCCAAGCGTTTGATGAGGTGAAGCCATTCCTGAAGTGAGACCATAGTCGACAGCCACCACCATGAGCACTCACACCATTCGGTTCATTACTAGTGTCATCATAGCCACAACAAGATCCCTAGACGTGGCAGCACACCATTCGAGGGATCCCACAGGGATTGACATGCCATTGGGCTATTTATTGCTTTTTTGCCATTTTTTCAGACACTATATGATTTTTTGGTATATCTTGGGCTCATTGCGAGTGTTTTGAGCAAGCCTAGTGCGTGATGACATTGTATACGAACTTGACTCACCATGATATATACAAACTCTTATTTTTGATTCAGTATTCCATCGTATCTAAGTTGACTCACTTTTGATTTTTCTCACATGTGTACTCTAGATGTTTATAATTTCCATTTTTCTATGCTTTTCAGAATGTATGCAATGGGTATGAATGATAACAAAATGATTTCTTTTTGTGTTTTAGATGTTGATATATGATAATGCAAACACAATGTGATGTTGAACTTTAGTTTATTTAAACAATCTTTGGTACTTCATGTTGTTTTGGAAAAACATGGTGATACAATGATATGATGAGCAAATGAACTTTCCCCACTCCTAACTCCATGCAACTAGTAAGATGTGAGGGCTCAACACCAAGAGCCAAGGGGTGTGGGTTATGAAAATTTGTTGAATGGTAACGATGAGGGAAAAACAATGGTTTGATAGAACCAAAATGAGACGCTGCAACCTTACCCTACTCAAGTTACTTCATAGTTTAGAATATGAATTAATTTCTAGTTTATCTAGACTTAGATCTGTAGATGGCCACTTGGTTGACAAATTTTGGTTTTGAGGTTTTAGACTCTTTTTTGGAATTTTGGACATCTAAATCACTTTGTTTTTGACTTATGATTTCACAATATTTGAATGGATTGTTTCTAACTTTCAAGTTTATCAAAAAGACCCCCTACACCTTGCCCCATGCTACCAATAGGAAGTATGAACTCATCATTATGGACAAGGAATAGGCGAGTAAGGTAATTTCTCTCCTTTCCCAACCCTACATCACTAGTAAGAGATGCAGGCTCAACACCGAAGGTTGGTAGGGCAAAGAAATGTGTAAAATAAAATATTCTATGGATTTGCATTTGATTTACTTATTTAAGTAAAATGATTAGAATGTTCTTATTTCTAAAGAGATGTATACGTGATAGATGTGACACCATGAAGCTTCTAGAACAGACTATAGGCAAGACACCTATCCTAAGAAGAAATCAAAGCGAGAACAAACTTGCAGATCTTGGTATGGTTACCATTAGGACTTCGTCATGTCTGAATTTTTGTTTGATAAAAGATTCTGAAGATGAATTTGATGATGATATCGAAGATGGAGAGAGTATGATTAAAGAACTTTATGCCAAAAACATCACGAGTTTGAAATAAAATTGCTTTGAGAATAGATTCCTTGATCACAATTTGTGTAAGAACAAGTGGACAAAATGATCCTAATTTGTATGAAAATGCAATGTAGATAGTTATATAGGCAGCGTTAGCTGCTTACGCGTAGAAACGCTTGAGGTGGAGAGAATTGACTGTTTCGCCAAACTCCTCACCTTCTAGCGTGCATAAGAGGTATGCACCATTTCCGTAGTCTTTTGTGACTCGGTATGGGCCCAACCATTTGGGCCGGAATTTCCTTCCTTCGCCGGTCTTCTTGTCGATCCGGCTGTCTAACCTTAGAACTAGGTCACCTTCGTATATGTCACGTTCATAGACCTTCTTGTTGTACTGCCGGCACATCCGGTCGGCATAGACTCTCTATGTCGTTGTTCAGCATCTAACCTAGTTTCATCGAGGCTTTCTAATTGAGAAAGACGCGCTTCTCTGTAAGCGTCCTCATCCAGAATCCCTTGTAGCGAAATGCGGAGACTGGGGATTTCAACTTCGAGTGGGAGAACTGCTTCTGACCCAAATACCAGTGAGAAAGGAGTTGCTCCTGTCGGAGTTCTTATTGAGGTTCGATGGGCCCACAAGGCCGGATATAACTTTCAAATGCCAATCCCGCTTGTTTTCTTTCACTGTTTTAAGGAGAATGGCTTTCAGTGTTTTGTTTGTTGCTTCAGCCTGCCCATTGGCTTGGGGATAGTACAAGGAAGCCGTATGATGGCTGATTTTAAATTTGTTGCATAATTCACGAACCTCTTCATTTTTGAAAGAAGTTCCATTATCTGAGATAATGATTTGCGGGATACCGTACCTGCAAATGATTTGGTTCAAAAATGACACTTAGCGATTACGGACCAGGTACAGTATGTAAGACGCATAGCCTCTACCCATTTAGTGAAATATTCTGTGGCCGTGATTAAAAATTGTGGCCGTCTGTGGACGAGGGAGAGAATTTCCCTATCAAGTCCAGGCCCCATGTAGAAAAGGGCCACGGAGTAGCGATCGGGTTGCAAAAGCTTGTGCCGGCATATGGATCTCATGAGAGAACTCCTGACATTTATGACACCTGCGTACAAACTCTATTGTGTCATGTTCTAGAGTGGGCTAGAAATAGCCCATTCAATGTATTTTTCGAGCAGTGGCATGGCCACCGAAGTGGCCTCCACATATACCGCTATGGGATTCATGGAGAATCCTCTTGGACTCTTCTGTGTCAACACACCTTAAGAGCATTCCATCGAATGCTTTCCGATAGAGCACCTGCTCTATAATGACGTATTTAGCTACGATAATGCGTAACCATCTTCTTTGTTGAGGTGTAGCTCCTTCTGGATACCTATGGTCCATGATATAGCTGATGATATCAGCGTACCAAGGGCACTCAGATATAGCAGGTCGGGTTTCGACGTAGTATACGCACTCATCTGGAAAGTCTAAGTCTACTAAGTCGCCTCCGTCTAGCGGGTTATCAGCTAACCAATCTGTGATGATTTGCCCTTTAACTGACTTTTGGTTTACAAAAGTTAATTCGAACTCTCCCATTAAGGTTATAAAACGTCCAACTTTTTGGACAAGGACCCTTGTGTGAGAAAAGTCCGTAAATGGTCCGTCTTTACTATGACCCTTGTCTCTTGATTTAGCATGTAGTGTCTTAAGGCGTTTAGTAGCAAAGACTATGGCAAGACATTCTCACTCTGCTTGTGTATAGTGCGTTTCGTAGTCGAGCAATGTTTGGCTAATGAAATAAATCACACGCTCTCTTTTGTCATCGTCCTCTTGGGCTAGCATGCAAGCTAACGAAACATCGGTAGCCCGTGAGTACAAAATTAAAGGGCGATCTAGCTTTGGTGGCATTAGCGTAGGCAGTGATAGCAGGAAACGCTTGACTGTATCAAAAGCTTCATTGCAATCTTCAGTCCAATCAATGCTATAGTCCTTCTTGAGTAAATTGTTGATTGGATGAACGACGAAGCTTAGATCCGGGATAAATCTCTGGATTGCACCCAACTTTCTGAGAAATGATCTGATTCCAGATTTATTCGAGGGTGGGACCATTTCGAGGACAACCCGAATTTTGGCTGGATCAACATCGATCCCTCGTGACAATATGATGTAACCTAGGAGCTTTCCTCCTGTTACACCGAAGATGCATTTCTCTGGGTTTAGGGTAACTCCATATTCTATTAGGCGTGAAAGGATGATGCGGAGTACTTCAGGATGGTCACAGCGCTTTTTGGCTTTAGCCAATAAGTCATCCACATAAGATTCCACGATTTTATGAATTAGATCATGGAATATGTATGTCATGGCCCGCTGGTAGGTAGCACCGGCGTTCTTAAGACCAAATGGCATAACAGCGTAGCAATAGGTTCCCCAAGGAGTTATGAACGTGGTTTTAGCTTGATCTTGCTCAGATATTTTGATTTGATTGTATCCCGAGAATCCATCCATGAGAGACAAGAGTTCAAAACCTGTTGTTGCAATCAACAATAACATCTATGGATGGTAATGGGAAGTCGTCCTTAGGGCAAGCTTTGTTGATATCTCGAAAATCTATGCAGATGCGTATCTTTCCATTCTTCTTGAGAACGGGAACGATGTTAGATACCCATTGGGAGTAGTCAACTGGCTTGATGAATCCTACTTGGAGGAGTTTATCACCTCCTCTTTTACCATGAGGGATACTTTGGGCTTCATGGGTCTTGATTTTGTTAATTGGCTTTGCATCTGATCTAGTGACGAGGTTGTGTACCGCAATGTGGGGTGCGACTCCTGTCATCTCTTTGTAATTAAATGTAAATGCCTTTTGATGTTCTTTGAGAACCTGAGTATGTATTTCCACTTCCTCTGGGGTTAACGAAGAACCTAACTTTAAAATTCTTGGTTCATCTTCCGTTCCGATATTGACATCGATTGTTTCTTCAATTAAAGAGGCATTACCCTCTTCAAACGCAGGTGGTGCCGGAGGTAGATCTATATCATCCCTGTTTTCCACCACGTATATATTAGGCTCTTTTTGTGAGGGAAGATTCATTACTGGATTTCCGAAGTAGGAAGATGAATGCGGGATCAAGGATAAATCTAGCGTGTGATAGGAGAGATGTAGTGTTGCAAAGGCATTTAAGTAATCCAAAGTAGCCGCATCGTTTCCAACATGGTCTAGGATGGTAGATTCACTTCTGTTTGAAAGAGGATCTATCATTGTTTTTATCAATGGTTCGTTTCGAATGGATATTGTAAAATGAGTATCTTCTAGCTCATTATTTGGAGTAAAACGTGATGCTGAGGTTGCTATTG
>JAHRHJ020001066.1:0-35193 GCA_019776745.2 Taxus chinensis | reverse complement strand
GGTAAGTCAATACCAAACAATTATCAAGTATTCAAGTTATCAAATGTAGCATCCATGCAGTAGTATGTCGTGTGTCTAGGTGGAGAACTATAAGCAGTTTGAGGTCTCTTTGGAGTATTGCCAATATAGGCGGTGTAAGGATTACGCTTCAACCCGACCACTAATCTTTTTGTAAGGTTTTTACCAAAGATTAGCGTTTTGGGACACAAAGCTTATTTCTAAGGGTTTTCCACAAAGACAAAAACTTAATATTTTATAGAGAGCCATATATCAATCATTCACAAAAGGTCATAGAAGTTGTAGAGCTTCATTTGCAGCCATGACAAAATTGCACAAAAGGATGAAACCATCCAACAATCTGGTCCTATACCAAATGGTTTTGTCCCTGAGCACAATGCAAGTCTATAATTAGAAATGAAGCATTTGCAAAATATTGTCAGCTTGTTCACTAGATCAACTTTCAAACCCGCCACAAATCTAAGTACACTATTGTTTATCTATCTATATTTGACACATGTTCTGCTTGATCTATCTTTCAATACTTTATATGTATGTTCATATTTGAAAATTAAAGTTTAATTAATAATTTGAATATACATCATGTTTCTAACCCTATTTTGAATTCAAACAAGTAAGAATTATATCATATATCACACCTTATTTATTTTCAAGGGTAAATCATTTGGTGAGCCCGCTCATTGATTGAATCATTAACTATTTGACTTAGGTCACCCTATTTAAAATAAGGCCTTCTACACAAACCCCAATCAATTTTAGGGCTTTTCTCTATTGTTTTTCTTTCAATACGCATTTATCATTTTTCTATTCCAATATTATTATGGTCACCTCTATCAAACCTTCCCAAAGGGAAATTTCCCATGACGATTCTAATCTTCCTGCTGAAAATTTTGATGTTATTAATCAACAATAATTTATAGAATTGTTAAGGCTTAACCCCCAACATATTAATGCACCCCTCTATATAGCTAGGCATGAGCAAAAACACTCAAATGCATCTAAAAACCATGTATCCTATGCTCTAGAATCTACTATTGCTTCATCCCTTATTGCTACATCTACTATGCCTACATCTATTCCTAATAAGGGGGTGTCTAGTATCTCCCTTTGGCAAGTTACAATGCATATCCCAACTCCTACTATTATTCCTACATCCATTGTGAACAACCGTGGGCCTTTGCATTCTCCCTCTACTATATGTTACCATAAGCATCTCATTCATGATTTGCATACTAATATTTTGCAATGAGCGAGAGGCATGTCTAAAGCTTCTAATATTATGGATTTTAATCAATTACTTCATAATCCACTTGCACCTGATGTGGCATCTTGTCTTTTACCCTTAGGGTTTGTGTCTCTTAAGCCTCCCATTTATGAGGGTAAAGGTGATCCTGAGCAACACATTGTAGATTATGCTTACAATGATAAACTTCTCACAAAGCTTTTCCCTAGAAGTCTTACTTATTATACCTTACAATGGTTCTATGACCCATATATCGAGTTCACGAGGGCTTTCAATCCATTGGGTAATCAATTTCTTTCAAATTTCTCTATTAACATTATTGATAAGGTTTCTTATGCTCAAATGGCTAAAATACAACAAGGCTCTAATGAATCAGTTAGTGATTATGTCTTTAACTATAAGACAATGCTTATGAAAATGAGCAATATACTTGTGGATAATGAACTTCAAGATCTATTTATTCAGAGCCTCTTATTCCCCTTGCAATAAATTTTCATGTTTGAAAAAATTATATCCTTTGATGAGCTATGTCATACTTCAAAAGAAAAAGAGGTCAAACTCCTAACATTGAACAAGCTCAAGTATGGGTCTACTCCACCTAATGCATTTATATCTAAGTTCCAAGACAAATCTAATTACAAAGGAAAAACCAATGATAGAAAAACTAAAGCTAAAAAAACCTTTAGTGTTATATCTCAACTTACAAAGTTTCAATTACAAGCTCCTCCTTGAAGGAAATTCACATGGCTATCTTCCCCACCACATGTTGTCTTACAAAAGTTGCTTGAATGTAACCTTGTATCTCTCCCTCCACTTATTGAGGTTGATACGAGCAAACCTCAAGCTAAATCTTTTGATGCTAATGTCAATTATGATTATCATAGATGTATTAGGCATTCCACTGGAAAATGCTACATGTTTAGACAAGTTATTCATAATTTGATTGATACCAATGCTATCAAATTTGATTCTACTCAAAAGCAATCTAAACCTCAAGTCAATGAGAATTCTAAGCTTAAAATATTCAATGACCCACTTCTTAATTATCACATTTTTGAAATTAAGTGCAACCCGAAGGTGAATCATGCATGTAAGACACAATGTCTTTTGGCCAGATACAATTATTGACTTGATTATCTCATTGGTACAATTACTTATTTGCTTCCTAGGCCTATCTTTACATTTGATGATAATGACATACTTGATGATGATGTTAATTCCCGTGTTCTTTATATTCAAGTATTCATTAATCAACGACCTATCTGTAATTTTTTGGTTGATAGAGGTTCTAAACACATGTTCACTCTCACCTTCCTTACTTCTTTGGGTTGTACTAAACAACATCTACAATTCAATGGACAATCTTATAGTCAATTTATTAGACACATTGTTTTCCCTCTTATAATGAGATCCATTACTGTGGCTACACCTTTTTTAAATACTAATATTGTTGGGACATGTGGTATGCTTTTAGGATACCATTGGATTCATATGCTTAGGGTTATTCCGTCTATTCTTCATCAATGTGCTAAATAAATTTATTGCATTCAAGTTGTTATAGTTCAAGATATCCCTTATGAAGCTCCTTTACCAACTATGCCACTTATTCCTTTTGCTAATGTGGCGACACTTTCTACAACCACGAATCTTAAGTGTACTCATGTTATATGTACATGTCCTCTCTTACATAGGCCTTCGCTTAGGTCTCCTCATACAAGAAACCTATCTCCTAAGAATCTCCCTTAACCTAATCCTAAAGTGACATATCTTACTCCTATTATGTATCATATTTTATCGAGGGCCATGCCTCCTACACTTATGGGTTCATGTCCCCACCCTCTTGACTACATCATAGTGTAAAATTTTTGTAATATTTTATAAAAAAACTAAAAAATATTCAATTATTGCAAATATGCATTAGGTATTGACCATGACTTGATTTACTAATTTCTACTTTATATATGTTGTTTATCACATGGCTTGATAGATAACATATTTTGTATTCTATACACGTGTGTTTCATGAGGTACACGAACATGATGTAGGATACACATAGCTTTACATGATTATAGATATTGGGCTTACCCTTCGCCTAGTCGCATTGCTAACTGGGGGCATCTTTTACACTATCAGGTGTTATCTTTATATTTACATTTACTTTAATTACTTTCACTTATTTAAATCATGTTCATGATTTACAGTATACTATGCTTCTATCAGACTCTTTTACACTGATACATGTGGATTGTGTAGAATGGTGACTTTGGATCCATGCCACTCTTACTATTGTTTACTTGCTTATTATATACATTATGTATTGTGTGTTTATTGTATGTGGCACTTGGCCTCCTATTTGTGTGTGACACTCTCGTGTCTCTTGTTTGTGGGCCTGTGTATCCTTTTCTTATGTAGTCCTTTGGCCCTTGTTTATGTGTGAGACAATATTGTGTCCTTTGCATGTGATCCTTGTCCTTCTATATGACATTATGTGTGACAATAATTGTTGTACTTGTACCCTTATGTACTTCTATTTTTGTATAGTGGTATGTTTGTTTCTAACCTCAGTGCCATGATATATATCATGCACCACTTCTACGTAACGTGTTCTCTCCTTTCTCCAAATGTGACATCCTATGGGAACCTTCTACATATTCTATTGGGTTTACTACGAGATTAAATGGTAGGGTATATATACTTTATTTTGAGCTAAGTGATCTCAAATACGTCTCTCCCACCTAAAAAGAGATGACATTTAGTGGGGTATACATTGACACAATGGCAAAATTACATACTTTAGACTATAAGAAGTGTTAGTGCAGAATCACAACACCCCTTAATGGCCTGATTTGGAGGTGGGGCATTCGGTGTGATTGCACAACATGGGACCATCTCTCAAGCTGTGGGACTTGCAAAACCTGAGATGGACCTCCAGAGCTGGTTCTTGCTTCCTAATCTACCTGCCACAAGCTACTCTAGTGCAGGCAGAACCTATTCTATCCTAATATAACTATTCCAAGAGGACAAAGAGAGAGAGAGGTTAAAAGAGCCTATACTAAGCGGTGATACACCAAAAAAGGATGTGGATGATCACAGACCCGACTGCCTGAAGTGGAGAGAGGTGAGCAGAGGAGAGGGTGGAAAGAACGCACCACAAACCAGAGATAGGTTTCACACAGAACACCACTTCGAAACCCATTAAGTACAGCTCCCAGAACCTGCAACGAACATCATAATATGCACAATATACCCTGCGAAAATGAGAGGTAAGGAGAGACAACAAAATAAGCCAAGGATGGATGGATGCATCACAAAATAGATTTTATTGCTCCAAAAAGTTACACAGTGCACCATCAGTGGGCAAGAGGCAAGAAAACACCATTACAGAGCCATGAGAGGAGGCTTAGATTCTACATTCGACCCTAAGGAAGAAAGAGAGAGGGGGGCAGAGGAGAAATAATGACCCACCCTTTGAATGTGCCCCTTCATTACAATATATAGGAAGAATAGGAGAGAAAAGAGGGAAGAATTCAAATGCTGCTCCAACCACCCTAAGATATGCATTAAATCTTGATTTGAAAGTTGAACCACCACCCCTTAATGCATGTTGCATATCTGCCCACAATCCATTGCTTCTCTTTCCCCAGAGTATCAAATCGAATCAGATATGGTAGTTGAAGAGATCAGATTCTTCGTTAATGGCCTGGGAGAAGTTTTTGAATTTTTCATCTACCAGAGCCTAATATGAATGATATTTTATGTTTCCAAGGTGTAGAGGGTGTTGATACGTTTCCAAAAATTCTTCTCTTGCCCAAATCTGAGTTTCTAGTCAAAAGATATGGTTGTTTGAAGATTCGAGCTGCAGGAGCGCAATATTTAAAGAGTCTATCCATACAGGGTCCACGTGGAAGCCTGGCACACATTGGAGATTTGGCCCCTCCCTTCACTCTTGAAACTGCACCAGATTGACACGTGGCGGCTTCCGCGTGCTCTTTGGGGTCCTTTGCATTTTTTCTGAGTCTTTTTTGCTTGGCGGGGCCAAAAATCTGACCCTGGACAAGTGGAGGCTTGGCGCTTGTTTGGAAAACTCGCCTCACGATTTTCCTCTTGAACAATTTCGTGTTGACACTTGGCATCTTCCACCATCATGCCTCTGCTTTGACTATTAAAACCCTGAATCTATCCATTTTTTTAGACCTGAGACACGTGGCGAGCTCGCACTCATTTGGGAATAACCTCGAGGCTTTCCTTTTTAAAGCGCACCAATGAGACATGTGGAGGCTTCCGCTGGTTCTCTATACTTAAACCAATTTCGGACCCACTCTCCTTTTGACCTTTTTTGACCATTACCTACGTGGATGGTTGGCGTAAGTTTGAGTCTCCGCTCAGGATCATGCTGATGAATGTGCGTCGTTTGGACACTTGGCTCCTTCTGCTGAGCCGAAGATTTTTCAACGTCCAATCTAACTTTTAGAACTTTTGATGTGTGGATGCTAGGTGCTCATTTGAGTCTTCCCCTTCAGATTTACCCTTTGGAGGTGCACCGTTTGGACATTTGGCAACTTCCGCTGTCTCCTCCATACTTAGCCAATTTTAGGGCTTGTTTTGAGTCATTTTAGAGCCCGAAGACTTCAAACCTTCGCCGTTCCTTCACCTTTGAGCCTCTGGCTTCTTTGACATTGCCTTCTCCTTGCTGACCTTGTTATTCCATTTTAGAGCCCGCCTATAACCTGTTTTTTGGATTTGAAGCATGGGTTTGTTTGACAAAGTCATTTCTTGAATTTCTTTCTTACACGAGGTCGTGTGATCATTTCTAGGCCTTGCCACTCCACTGTAGAGTCCTTTTGTTGCCTTATTTTGGGATTTGAACATAAATCCTCTAGCTTCTTATTGTCTAGGGTTGTGGCTGATCCTATTTTACCTGAGGGAAAAATATGGATAACAATTTGGTGACTCGCAGGGGCATCTATCTGCTAGATGAAGGGACCAGTAGCCTTGAAGCATCCATTGGGCATGGAGTCAAGAATGATGGCCTGATACTGAGCCTACCTCTAATCCATGAACCCGACCATTTACACTCTCAATTTTCATAAGAAAACTTGAAGCAAGGCTTCTGAGAGTATAAAAAAAATTTGACCTAGGGCTTTCATCTATCCCTGAATGCGTTGTCTTGAAAACGTTCTTTAGTTTCTCTATATTTGTTTTATTTTGAAATTTGCAACTGTTACAGGAAACTAAGGATCTTTCTGCCATGAATACTGAAGGTCCTAGCCTCATGCACCTCCGGATAAATACAAAACTTATGTACAAAGACAAAATCATACATGCCTCAAATGAGACATGCAGAGTGTGCATAAGCACTTCTTCTGCTGAAAGAAAATCTACTCCTACTCCTAAACTAACCAGAGAGAAAAGCTAAACAAATCCTGCTACAGGAAGGGAGAAGTAGCTTCCCTTTCTCAAAAGGGGCAGCCATGCAAATGATTTGACCTAAATATAGCTTCCTGTATGAGTGAAAAACTGACAATAAGTCTGTCCTCCACCCAAATCATCAAGGTATCAACATTAATGGAAAATACCTCCTCAAGCTGATTTGCATTGGACTCCTGGAGGTGTTGATGGTGACCCTTGGTACTTTGATACTCATCCTCATGCCCTGAAGTAGGCATGATTGGTTTTGGCTTCTCCCTTGGCTCCAATGAAGCCAAGTACCTGATTGGGCATGGTCTGATCCTTTGGATGTGCCCATTGCTCTGAATTTCAACTCCAAGAATGGAGTCTTCTTTGTGACTTTCTTGGATGGATGGTGTGAGAGAGATGATAGACTCCTACCTGATCCTTTTCTCTTCCTCCTCCTATGAAGAACATGGAAGATCATGATCTTCCAACCTTGGTTCTAGAGGGCCATTATGGAATGTAGGTTGTTGCACTTGAATATTCTCCTTCATGGCAGAAAGTTCATGTGCTTGGAAGGTGGAAGATGGAGGAAAAATGATGTTATCTCCTCAGGCTCATCTTCATTAAAGCAATCTTCTAAGTCAGATAGACAGTTTGCCTCCTTGTTGTCTTGTTGCATGTGCTCTACCTCCTTCATGGTGTCCTCTTGATCTGCAACTTGCTCACCACGGTTCCCTTCATATTCAAACATGAAGTTTGAAAGATCAAACTCCTTCTTCAACATTAGAGCTTGAAGGGGATGAAGTGGGAGGAAGAACTGAAGGTTCTTCAGTGGCCTGATCCCTACTTGGAGCCTTTGAAACTATATGGTCCTCCTCCATCATGGGTTCATCAATCAAATCAGGCCCTTGAAATGAAAGCAAAAAATATTCAATGATGCTTTCTTCATTGAATGGCCTCAACACTGATTTGATCTCTCCCAGCTGCTCCTCTTCAATGGGGCTTGGAGCTGATTGTTCCTCCTCTTTAATTGGTTGTGTAACTTTGATTAGATTAGCATCGTCTTCAGGAAAAGTGCCATAAACATACTGCTGATTTTCTCCATCTTGTTCCTACTCTTCTTATGTTGTAAACTTAGCCTCAGCCACCACTGGCTGTTCAACACTGACCTCCTCTATTGGATTAACCATCTAGGGGATAGTTTTAAACCCAAATTTGCAGCCCAACTCTTCAGATTGTCTGTCATTTCTTTTCTATTGGGATCCTCTTCTTGTTGTTCTCCTTGACTGGATTCTTGAGTCTCTTCCCAACATGGACTTGGGAAAGCAAGAGGAGTGGTAGGTTGGGGTTCAACCAGCTTTGCAATTGTTTGTGGTGGGGAGGGAAGTGGAAATTTTTGTTTAATTGGAGGGAATGACTATTTGGGAGGAAAAGGGGAGAAGAACTGAAATGGGGTGGAAGACTAGGAGATGGAGAAGAGAAATCAACACTTGGGGCAGATAACTGAGGAAGCTTGACTCTTGATCTGCTGAAATGATAAAGCTTGAGAAAGAGAAAATGAAGGACATTGAGCTGGTGATTGACTTACCCATTGACAAGGTTGTCTTGACACTTTGCTCATAAGCCTCAATGTCCTCAGTCCACTGTGTAAGTTGAGGCAACACTTCAACCATGGAGTCAAGCTTCTCTTGAGGGCTGTAATGTCATTGGAAAAGGGCCTTCCCATGGACAAGGTGCCCTGCAACCAATCTTGAATGCCTTCATTTGTGTTATGGCCCTAGATTGCACCATGCTAGCCTCCATTTTTTGAATCTTCTCCAAAAAAACAACATCCTCCATTTGACTGTTGTCATTGTATGCATACCCTTGTTCTTGATAAGCTCCATGGCCAAAATGGTTTTGACCCTGCTCATATGGGTAAGCATAATGGTCCTTTGGATCTGATTATAATGCTGATCTGGAGGAGTTGGGAAATGCATTGGAGGTGGACTGCACTGCTGTAGGTGTGAGTTCCATGAAGGGAATGAAGTCATGATTGCACAACTTCATGGAATGGAAGAAAATGAAAGAGATGGAAGAAGAAAATGAATGAATGAATGAGTGGAAATGGATGGAAAAGGTCTACAACTCAGAGGATGGGTTATTGACCAGATGGAGTCACTAAATGTGCTTTGTATGTGCCCCAAAAGGCTGAAATCTTAATAGGAACACATCAACCTGACTAAGAAAGTGGTAAGGTGCTTCATCCTATTCCACCGGGGTGATGCCAAAACTGAAGTGGTTAAGGTTTGATGATGAGACACCTCAAAGACTAACTTCATTGTCCCACCAAGCGTGCCAAAACTATTAGTGTGGTCACACAGTGGCTTATGATTTTTTGTTGATAATGAGACACCTTGGAAAGATGGAAGATCTAACCTCAGTGTCCCACCAGGCATGCCAAAATTGTTAGTGTAGAATCACAGCACCCCCGAATGGCCCGATTGTGAGGTGGGGCATTCGGTGTGATTGCACAACATGGGACCATATCTCAAGCTGTGGGACTTGCAAAACCTAAGATGGACCTCTGGAGAAAGCCTAGTTCTTGCTTCCTAATCTACCTACCACAAGCTACTCCAGTGCAGGCAGAACCTATTCTATCCTAATCTAACCATTCCAAGGGGATAGAGAGAGAGAGAGAGAGAGAGAGGGAGAGAGAGAGAGAGAGGTGAAAGAGCCTACACTAAGTGGTGATACACCAGAAAAGGAAGTGGATGATCACAGACCCGACTGCCTAAAGTGGAGAGAGGTGAGCAGAGGAGAGGGTGGACAGAATGCACCATTTTTCACCAGAGATAGGTTTCACATAGAGCACCACTTTGAAAATCATTAAGTAAAGCTCCCAAAACCTACAATGAACATCAAAATGTGCACAATATACCCTGCAATGATGAGAGGTAAGGAGAGACAACAAAATAAGCCAAGGATGGATAGATGCATCACAAAACAGATTTTATTGCTCCAAAATGTTACACAGTGCATCATCAGTGGGCAAGAGGTAAGAAAATGCCATTACAGAGCCATGAGAGGAGGCTTAGACTCTGCATTCTACCCTAAGGAAGAAAGAGAGAGGGGGGTAGAAGTGAAACAATGACCAACCATTTGAATATGCCCCTTCATTACAATATATAGGAAGAATAGGAGAGAGAAGAGGGAAGAATTCGAATCCTTTCCAACCACCCCTGAGATATGCATTAAATCCTATTTTTGAAATCTCAACCACTGAATATCAATGCCTTCTGCAAATCCACCCACAATCTGTCACTTCTGGTTTCCATGACAGATCAAATCGAATCAGATCTGGTAGTTGAAGAAATCAGATTCTTCATTAATATTCCTGGAAGATGTTTTCCTATTTTTCACCTACCAGAGCCTACTCGAAATGATATTTTATGTTTCCAAGGTGTAGAGGGTGTCAAGAAATTTCCAAAAAGTCTTCTACCACCCAAATCTGGGTTCTCAGTCAAAAGATATGGCCATTTGAATATTAGGGTTGCGGGGTAAAATATTTAAAGAGTTTGTCCCTGTAGGGTCCACGTGGAGGCCTCGCGCAGCTTGGAGATTTGGCCCCTCCCTTCACTCTTGAAACTACGCCAGATTGACATGGTGGGATTTTGCGAGCTCTTTGTGGTCCTTATATTTTTTTCTGAGTCTTTTTTGCTTTGCCGGCCAAAAATTCTGACCCTGGACACGTGGAGGCTTGAGCACTTGTTTGGAAACCTACTCATACTAATTTTACCTCTTGAACATGCACCGTTGTGTTGAGGCACCTTCCATCTTAGCCTACCTCTACTTTGACTATTAAACCCCTGACTCTGTCCCTTTTTTTAACCTGCGACACGTGGCGAGCCCGCACTCGTTTGGGAACTACCTCAAGACTTTTCCTTTTGAAAATGCATCAATGAGACACGTGGAGGCTTCTGCAGGTTCTCTATACTTAACCAATTTTGGGCCATTCTCCTTTTGACCTTTGTTGACCATTAGCTACGTGGAGGGCTGGTGCACAAGTTTGAGTCTCAGTGCTCAGGATTTCCTTTTGAATGTGCATCGATTGGACACTTGGCAGCTTCCACTGAGCAAGACTTTTCATTCAACCCCGATTATGTCACTTTTGGGCCTGGCGCTTTAGTTGCATGTTTGAGGGCACTTTTGACTTTACCTTTGGGATTGGGGACATGTGGGGGCTTGACATTGGTCTCCTGATACTTAGCCAATTTTGAGGCCACCTTTTGAATTTGACCATTTTAGAGGTGGGCTACTTTGGACACTTGGAAGTTTCCTTGTCTCCTCCTCGCATCTTAGAATTGCAGCTAACACTTTTGGGGCTTGAGTCTGAAATTGTTCAGAGCCCGAATGAAAAACCTTCATCCATTTCTTCGATAGCTTTGAGCCTTTGGCTTCATTTGACACTTGTCTTCTTTCTTACCCACCCTATAATTCCATTTTAGAGTTTTCCTGCAACTTTGCTAGAATTGAAGCATTTCCAAGTCATGGGTTTCATTCGACATCGTGAGCCCCTTCTTTAATTTATTTCTACAGGGGTCATTTGATCTTTTACCCAAGCATTTGTCCAACTCCATTGTAGACATCCTTGAAATTGGTTTATTATGGGGATTCTTAGGAATTAGTGAACATTCATCTAGATTTTCATATGTAGGGTTGTGTTTGATCCTATTTTTTGGGGGGAAAAATATGGATAACAATTTGATACTATTGGGGGACATCTTTTGCTAGATGAAGAGACCAATAGCCTTGAAGCATCCGTTGAGCATGGAGTCAAGAATGATGGCCTGGATACTGATTGCCTCTGATCTACCTGAACCTGACCATGTTGCACTCTCAATTTTCATAAGAAATTTGAAACAAGGCTTCTGAGAGTAGAAAATTGTTTTTACCCGGGGTGATTTCATATGTCCCTAAAATGGAATTATATTTGAAACAACTTTAGTTTTTTGCATTTGCTTCTTTTTCGGAAACTAGTAATTGTTACAAACAACTATGGGTCTTCTTACCATGAATAATTAAGGGCCTGAAGCCTCAGCCTTTATGCACCTTCGGAAAATATAGAAAACTTATGTACAAAGACAAAATCATACATGCCTCAAATGAGACATGCAGAGTGTGCAGAAGCACTTCTTCTAATGAAATAAAATCTACTCCTACTCCTAAACTAACCAGAGAGAAAAAATGCTAAACAAATCCTACTAATAGGAAGGAGAATTAGCTTCCCTTTCTCAAGAGGGGTAGCCATGCAAATGATTTGACACTAAATATGGCTGCCTGTATGAGTGAAAAAATGAAAATAAGTTGGTCATCCACCCAAATCATCAAGGTATCAACATTAATGGAAAATACCTCCTCAAGCTTACTTACATTGGACTACCTGGAGGTATTGATGGTGACCCTTGGTACTTTGATACTCATCCTCATGCCCTGAAGTAGGCATGACTGGTTTTGGATTATCCCTTGGCTCTAATGAAGCCAAGTACCTGATTGGGCATGGTCAATGATCCTTTGAATGTTACCCTTGCTCTTAAATTTAACTCCAAGAATGGAGCCTTCTTGCTGACATTCTTAGATGGATGATGGGAGAAAGATGATAGCCTCCTCATGTATTTTCTCTTCCTCTACAGCAGGTGTGACTTTTGGAAGACAAAAATCTTCCAACTTTCGTTCAGAAGGAATTTACATCTGCAAACTGCAGGTTGTGCTTGCACATTCTCTTCCATGGCAGCAGGTTCTTGTGGATTGAAGACATTCTTTTGAATTCTTTACATAAAAGAAATCAAACTCTTTACTATCTTGTATGTAGCTAAATCTCTCTCCTTTTGCATGCTGATCTTAAAAATACAACTTCTTTATCTTCACCATATGAAGCTTCATCTTCAAATCATGTTAGAGTGTGGTTCAGGCTCTTCTATGTGTTACACTCGGGTATTTTTATGGAGGTCCCGCTCGGGAGAGTGGGGTCAAATTTTCTTGGGCGAAGCCGACTCATTTTCGACGGGGGTTCGGGGGCAAGCCCCCAAAGAAATTTTCATGGGTGGTTTATTAATCTATGGGTAATGGGTAACCTTATGGGTTGTATTTGGGCTCCATTTTTTCGGACTTGTTTTGTAAACCCACAATTCTTCTTCCTTCCCATAGTTTATGAACATGGTTTTGTAAGACTGCTTAAGCAATTGTCTATTTATATGGTCTTATGCATATGATAGATAGACAAGTTGTTTGCAGATGTTCTTTGAATTCGGGTGTGAATTCTGTAGAGTTTGTTGAGCATAGCTCCAAACGGATCTGGGTATTGTATTGAGAGAGTGGAGGCTTGTAATAAAATATGAGCAAGTGATTCTTCTAGCCCAAATTGGGTGAAATGTTAAATCTTGTCTCTCTGTGTTGTGTTATTTATTCTGCACTTTTATTTGAGATCTGTAAATATGCAGGTGCATCTTACCTTCTCCATGTTGCGATTCTGTAAGGGATTATTCCACATATTTTTATGATCACTTATGGCTCTAACCCTTCATCTTCAAACATGAAGTTTGAAAGAATCAAACTCTTATTCAACATTAGAGTTTGAAGGGGATGAAGTGGGAGGAAGAACTAAAGGTTCCTTTAATAGCTTACTCCATCTCACTTGGAGCCTTTAAACTATATGGTTTCCCTCCATCATGGATCAATCAAATCAGCCTTGAAATGAAAGTAAAAAATCTTCATGATGGTTTCTTCATTGAGTGGCTCAACACTGTTTGATCTCTCCCATTTCTCCTCTTCAATGGGACTTGGAGCTGATTCAACCTGATTCATACCTGTTGTGAGCTTCATTTCACTGCCAAACATACTTATACACCTTTCAACTCAAGGCCATATCTTACCTCTTAAAACATCAGCCTCAATTATTAAGGTTAACACCATGGCTCTTCAACCCTTGACCTCCTCTATTGGCTTAACCATCAAGGGGATCTTTGTAAACCCAAATTTGGAATCCCAACTCTTCATATTGTCTTTCATTTCTTATCTGTTGGGTTCCTCTTCTTGTTGTTCTCCTTGACTGGATTCTTGAGTCTCTTCCCAACATGGACTTGGGAAAGCAAGAGGAGTGGCAGGTTGGGGTTCAACCAGCTTTGCAATTGTTTGTGGTGGGGAGGGAAGTGGAACTTCTTGTTTATTTGGAGGGAATGACTGCTTGGGAAAGAAAAGGGGAGAAGAATTGAAATGGGGTGGAAGATCAGGAGATGGAGAAGAGAAATCAACACTTGGGGCAAAAGATGAAAGGGATTGACTCTTGCCTCTGCTGAAATGATAAAGCTTGAGAAAGAGAAAATGAAGGACATGGAGCTGGTGATTGACTTACCCATTGACAAGGTTGTCTTGTACTTTGCTCATAAGCCTCAATGTCCTCAATCCACTGTGTAAGTTGAGGCAACACTTCAACCATGAAGTCAATCTTCTCTTGAGGGTTGTAATGTCTTGGAAAAGGGCCTTCCCATGGACAAGGTGCCCTGCAACCAATCTTGAATGCCTTCATCTGTGTTTTATCCCTTGATTGCACCATGCTAGCCTCCATTTTTTGAATATTCTCCAAGAAAATAGCATTCTCAATTTGACTGTTGTCATTGTATGCATACCCTTGTTCTTGATAAGCTCCATGGCCAAAAATTGACTTTGACCCTGCTCATATGGGTAAGCATAATGGTCTTTGGATTTGATTATAATGCTGATCTGGAAAATTTGAAAAATGCATTGGAGGTGGATTGCACTGTTATAGGTGTGAATTCCATGAAGGGAATGAAGTCATGATTGCACAACTTCATGAAATGGAAGAAAATGGAAGATATGGAAGAAGAAAATGAATGAAAATGAGTGGAAATGGATGGAAAAGGTCTGTAACTCAGAGGATGGGTTATTGACTAGATGGAGTCACCAGATGTGCTTTGAATGTGCCTCAAAAGGCTGAACCTTAACAAGAACACATCAACCTGCTAAGATGAAGTGGTAAGGTGCTTCAGACCTGTCCCACCGGGCATGCCAAAACTGTTAGTGTGGTCACACGGTGGCTTATGATTTTTTGTTGATAATGAGACACCTTGGAAAGATGGAAGATCTAACCTCAGTGTCCCACCGGGCATGTGCAAAAACTGTTAGTGTGGTCACACGGTGGCTTATGATTTTCTATTGATAATGAGACACCTTGGAAAATATGAAGATTTAACAGTGTCCCATCCACATGTGTCAAAAAATGTTAGTGCAAAATCACAACACCCCCGAATTTCCCATGTGTGAAGGGGGGCATTCGGTGTGATTGCACAACATGGGACCATCTCTCAAGTTGTGGGACTTGCAAAACCTGAGATGGATCTCTGAAGAAACTTGGTTCTTACTTCCTAATCTACCTACCACAAGCTACTCTAGCACAGGAAAAACCTAATCTATCCTAATCTAACCATTCTAAGGGGAAAAAGAGAGAGGGTGAAAGAGCCTACACTAAGAGGTGATACACCAGAAAAGGAAGTGGATGATCATACTCTACTGAGGGAAGTGGAGAGAGGTGAGCAGAGGAGAGGGTGGATCAGACACACCACAGACCCAGAGATAGATTTCACACAGAGCACCACTTTGAAACCCATTAAGCACAGCTCCCAGACCTGCAAAAACATCAGAAATATGCACAGTATACCCTGCGACAATGAGAGGTAAGAGAGACAACAAAATAAGCCAAGGATGGAAGATGCATCACAAAACAGATTTTATTGCTCTAAAATGTTACACAGTGCACATCAGTGGGAAAGAGGCAAGAAAACACCATTACAGAGCCATGGGAGGAGGCTTAGACTCTGCATTCTACCCTAGGGAAGAAAGAGAGAGGGGGAAGAAGAGAAACAATCTCCAACCCTTTGAGCATGCCCCTTCCTTACAATATATAGGAAGAATAGGAGAGAGAGGAGGGAAGAATTTTAATCCTAATCCAACCACCCTGAGATATGTATTGAATCTTGCTTTGAAAGCTCAACCACTCAATCAATGCCTTTTACAAATCTACCCACAATCTGTCATTCTGGTTCCCCGGCAATCAAATCAAATCAGATCTAGTGGTTGAAGAAATCAGATTCTGCATTAATGGCCTGGAAGACTTTTTCCCATTTTTCACCTACCAAAGCCTGCTAAAATGATATTTTATGTTTCCATGGCATAGAGGGTGTCGAGACATTTCCATAAAGTCTTCTCCCACCCAAATCTGAGTTTTCAGTCAAAAGATATGGCCATTTGAATATTAGGGTTACAGGGGCGCAATATTTAAAGAGCCTGCCCATACAAGGTCCACGTGGCGGCCTCGATGCACCATTTGGAGATTTGGCCCCTACCCTTTTTCTTGAAACTACACTGATTGACACGTGGTGGCTTCCACCAAGGATCTTTGGGGTCCTTTGTATTTTTTCTAAGTCTTTTTTTGCTTGGCAGGGTCAAAAATCTGACCCAAGACACGTGGAGGCTTGGCGCTTGTTTGGAAACCTGCCCCCAAATTTTACTTTTGAAATAGTGCCACGTGTTGACACTTGGCACCTTCTGCTGGCTTCTGTTTGACTATTCAAACCCCGACTTTGTCCCTTTTTTTAAGACCTGGGACACGCGGCGAGCCCGCTTCATTTGGGAACTACCTCCAAATTTTCCTTTTGAAAATGCGCCAATGAGACACGTGGAGGCTTCCGCTAGTTCTCTTACTTAACCAATTTTTAATGGCCCACTTCTCCTTTTGACCTTTAAATTGACCATTAGCTATGTGGAGGGCTGGCGCAAGTTTGAGTCTCTTCACTCAGGATCCCAACTTTTGAATGTGCGTCAGCTTCAGACACTTGGCAGCCTTCCACTTGATTCTATAAGAATTTTCAACCCGCCCTGGTGCAAATTTTGGGGATCTAGATGCGTGGAGGCTTGGCACTTGTTTGAGGATTTACCTTTTGGATTTAATCCTTTGAAATGCATCGTTTGGACACTTGGCAACTTCCACTGTCTCCTCCATACTTAGCCAATTTTGGGGCTCATTCTGAGTCATTTTAGAGCCTGAAGACTTCAAACCTTCGTCCATTTCTTTTCCTTTGAGCCTCTGGCTTCTTTGACACTGTCTTCTCCTTCCTGACCCTGTTATTCCATTTTAGAGCCCACCTGTAACCTTATTTGTCTGGATTTGAAGCGCATGGGTTTGTTTGAGAGAGCCAAAACCATTCTTGAATTTCTTGGACACATGGTCATGTGATCATTTTGGGTCAGGTCTTTCACTCCATTGTAGAGTCCTTTTTTTCCAAGTGGGATTTGAATGTTAATCCTCTAGCTTCTTATTGTGCAGGGTCATGGCTGATCCTATTTTACTTAGGGGGCAAAATATGGATAACAATTTGGCGACTCACAGGGGAATTTGCCTGCTAGATGAAGGGACCAGTAGCCTTGAAGCATCCATTGGGCATGGAGTCAAGAATGATGTCCTGATATTGAGCCTACCTCTGATCCACGAACCTGACCATTTGCACTCTCAATTTTCATAAGAAAACTTGAAACAAGGCTTCTGAGAGTAGAAAATTGTTTTGACCCGGGACTTTCATCTGTCCCTGAATGGACTGTCTTGAAAACATTCTTTAGTTTCTCTGCATTTGTTTTATTTTGAAATTTGCAACTGTTATAGGAAACTAAGGATCTTTCTACCATGAATACTGAAGGGCCTAGCCTCATGCACCTCTGGAGAAATACAAAAAACTTATGTACAAAGACAAAATCATACATGCCTCAAATGAGACATGCAGAGTGTGCACAAGCACTTCTTCTACTGAAATAAAATCTACTCCTACTCCTACACTAACCAGAGAGAAAAAAGCTAAACAAAGCCTGCTACAGGAAGGGAGAAGTAGCTTCCCTTTCTCAAGAGGGGCAGCCATGCAAATGATTTGACCCTAAATATAGCTTCCTGTATGAGTGAAAAACTGACAATAAGTCTGTCCTCCACCCAAATCATCAAGGTATCAACATTAATGGAAAATACCTCCTCAAGTTGATTTGCATTGGACTCCTGGAGGTGTTGATGGTGACCCTTGGTACTTTGATACTCATCCTCATGCCCTGAAGTAGGCATGACTGGTTTTGGCTTCTCTCTTGGCTCCAATGAAGCCAAGTACCTGATTGGGCATGGTCTGATCCTTTGGATGTGCCCATTGCTCTGAATTTAACTCCAAAAATGGAGTCTTTTATGGACCTTCTTGGATGGATGGGGTGAGAGAGATGATAGCATCCTCTTACTTTTTCTCTTCCTCCTCTTGTGAAGAACATGGAAGATCAAGATCTTCCAACCTTGGTTCCAGAGGGCCATTATGGAATGTAGGTTGTTGCACTTGAATATTCTCCTTCATGGCAGTAGGTTCATGTGCTTGGAAGGTGGAAGATGGAGGAAAAATGATGTTATCTCCTCAGGATCCTCTTCATTAAAGCAATCTTCCAAGTCAGACAGACAGTCTTCCTCCTTGTTGTCTTGTTGCATGTGCTCTACCTCCTTCATGGTGTCCTCTTGATCTACAACTTGCTCACCATGGTTCCCTTCATCTTCAAACATGAAGTTTGAAAGATCAAACTCCTCCTCAACATTAGAGATTGAAGGAGATGAAGTGGGAGGAAGAACTGAAGGTTCCTCTATGGCCTGCTCCTCACTTGGAGCCTCTTAAACTATATGGTCCTCCTCCATCATGGGTTCATTAATCAAATCAGGCCCTTGAAATGAAAGAAAAAAATCTTCAATGATGCTTTCTTCATTGAATGGCCTCAACACTGATTTTATCTCTCCCAGCTGCTCCTCTTCAATGGGGCTTGGAGCTGATTGTTCCTTCTCTTTAACTATTTGTGCAGCTTGGATTAGATCAGCATCCTCTTCAGGCAAAGTGCCATATGGACACTACATTGTTGATTTGATCTTCTTCTTGTTCTTACTCTTCTTCCGCTGCAAACTCAGCCTCAACCACCACTGGCTCTTCAACCCTGACCTCCTCTATTGGCTTAACCATCAAGGGGATCTTTGTAAACCCAAATTTGGCAGCCCAACTCTTCAAATTGTCTATCATTTCTTCTCTGTTGGGTTCCTCCTCTTGTTGTTCTCCTTGACTGGATTCTTGAGTCTCTTCCCAACATGGACTTGGGAAAGCAAGAGGAGTGGCAGGTTGGGGTTCAACCAGTTTTGCAATTGTTTGTGGTGGGGAGGGAAGTGGAACTTCTTGTTTATTTGGAGGGAATGACTGCTTGGGAAAGAAAAGGGGAGAGGAGTTGAAATGGGGTGGAAGATCAGGAGATGGAGAAGAGAAATCAACACTTGGGGCAGAAACTGAGAAGCTTGACTCTTGATCATGCTGAAATGATAAAGCTTGAGAAAGAGAAAATGAAGGACATGGAGCTGGTGATTGACTTACCCATTGACAAGGTTGTCTTGTACTTTGCTCATAAGCCTCAATGTCCTCAATCCACTTGTGTAAGTTGAGGCAACACTTCAACCATGAAGTCAAGCTTCTCTTGAGGGTTGTAATGTCTTGGAAAAGGGCCTTCCCATGGACAAGGTGCCCTGCAACCAATCTTGAATGCCTTCATTTGTGTTATGGCCCTAGATTGCACCATGCTAGCCTCCATTTTTTGGATCTTCTCCAAAAAAATAACATCCTCCATTTGACTGTTGTCATTGTATGCACACCCTTGTTCTTGATATCTTCCATGGCCAAACTGACTTTGACCCTGCTCATATGGGTAAGCATAATGGTCCTGGATCTGATTATAATGCTGATCTGGAGGAGTTGGGAAATGCATTGGAGGTGGACTGCACTGTTGTAGGTGTGAATTCCATGAAGGGAATGAAGTCATGATTGCACAACTTCATGAAATGGAAGAAAATGGAAGAGATCGAAGAAAAAATGAATGAAAATGAGTGGAAATGGATGGAAAAGGTCTGTAACTCAGAGGATGGGTTATTGACCAGATGGAGTCATCAGATGTGCTTTGAATGTGCCTCAAAAGGCTGACCCTTAACAAGAACACATCAACCTGCTAAGATGAAGTGGTAAGGTGCTTCAGACCTGTCCCACTAGGCATGCCAAAACTATTAGTGTGGTCGCACGGTGGCTTATGATTTTCTATTGATAATGAGACACCTTGGAAAGATGGAAGATCTAACCTCAGTGTCCCACCGGGTGTGCCAAAACTGTTAGTGTGGTCACACAGTGGCTTATGATTTGTTGTTGATAATGAGACACCTTGGAAAGATGGAAGATCTAACCTCAGTGTCCCACTAGGCATGCCAAAATTATTAGTGTAGAATCACAACACCCCTGAATGGCCTGATTGTGAGGTGGGGCATTCGGTGTGATTGCACAACATGGGACCATCTCTCAAGCTGTGGGACTTGCAAAACCTGAGATGGACCTCCAGAGAAAGCCAGTTCTTTCTTCCTAATCTACCTGCCACAAGCTACTCCAGTGCAGGAAGAACCTATTCTATCCTAATCTAACCATTCCAAGGGGACACAAAGAGAGAGAGAGGGTGAAAGAGCCTACACTAAGTGGTGATACACTAGAAAAGGAAGTGGATGATCACAGACCCAACTGCCTGAAGTGGAGAGAGGTGAGAAGAGGAGAGGGTGGATAGAATGCACCACAGACCAGAGATAGGTTTCACACAGAGCACCACTTTGAAACCCATTAAGCAAAGCTCCCAGAACCTACAACAAACATCAGAATATGCACAGTATACCCTGCGACAATGAGAGGTAAGGAGAGACAACAAAATAAGCCAAGGATGGATGGATGCATCACAAAATAGATTTTATTGCTCCAAAATGTTACACAGTGCACCATCAGTGGGAAAGAGGCAAGAAAAATCCATTACAGAGCCATGAGAGGAGGCTTAGACTCTGCATATGACCCTAAGGAAGAAAGAGAGAGGGGGCAGAGGAGAAAAAATGACCCACCCTTTGAATGTGCCCCTTCATTACAATATATAGGAAGAATAGGAGAGAGAAGAGGGAAGAATTTGAATCCTGCTCCAACCACCCTGAGATATGCATTAAATCTTGCTTTGAAATTTCAACCACTGCCCCTTAATGCCTACTATAGATCTACCCACAATCCATCACTTCTGGTTCCCCGGAGGATCAAATCAAATCAGATCTATGGTAGTTGAAGAGATCAAATTCTTCGTTAATGGCCTGGGAGAATTTTTCCCATTTTTCATCTACCAGAGCCTAATATGAATAATAGTTTATGTTTCCAAGGTGTAGAGGGTGTCGAGACATTTCCAAAAAGTCTTCTCCCACCCAAATTTGAGTTTCCAATCAAAAGATATGGTTGTTTGAAGATTCGAGCCGCAAGAGTGCAATATTTAAAGAGTCTGTCCATACAGGGTCCACGTGGCATCTTGGCACACCTTGGAGATTTGGCCCCTCCCTTCACTCTTGAAACTATGCCAGATTGACATGTGGCAGATTCCAAGAGCTCTTTGGGGTCCTTTGCATTTTTTCTGAGTCTTTTTTGCTTGGCAGGGCAAAAAATCTGACCCTAGACAAGTGTAGGCTTGGCACTTGTTTAGAAACCCACTCATGATTTTACTCTTGAATAGTGCCATGCTGACACTTGGCACCTTCCACTAGCCTACCTCTTCTTTGACTATTCAAACCCCTACTCTGTCCCTTTTTTTAGACCTGGGACACGCGGCGAGCTCGCGCTCATTTGGGAATTACCTCCAGACTTTCCTTTTGAAAGCGTGCCAATGAGACATGTGGAGGCTTCCGCTGGTTCTCTATACTTAACCAATTTTGGGCCCACTCTCCTTTTGACCTTTGTTGACCATTAGCTACGTGGAGGGCTGGTGCAAGTTTGAGTCTCCACTCAGGATCCCACTTTTGAATGTGCGTCATTCAGACACTTGGCTCTTTCCGCTGAGCCGAAGACTTTTCAACAGCTGGTACAAATTTTGGGGCTCTAGACACATGGAGGCTTGGCGCTCATTTGAGTCTGCCCTTTGGATTTACCCTTTGGAGGTGCACAGTTTGGACATTTGGCAGCTTCCACTATCTCCTCCATACTTAGCCAATTTTGGGGCTCGTTTTGAGTCATTTTAGAGCCCGACGACTTCAAACCTTCGCCGTTCCTTTCCCTTTCAGCCTCTGGCTTCTTTGACACTGCCTTCTCCTTGCTGACCCTGTTATTTCATTTTAGATCTCGCTTGTAACTTGTTTGCTGGATTTGAAGTGTGAATTCATTCGATGGAGCTATTTCTTGAATTTCTTTCTTGCATGAGGTTGTATGATCATTTCCAGGCCTTTCCACTCCATTGTAAAGTCCTTTTGTTTCCTGATTGTGGGATTTGAATGTGAATCCTCTAGCTTCTTATTGTGTGGGGTCGTGGCTGATCCTATTTTACCCGAGGGAAAAATATGGATAACAATTTGATGACTCGCAGGGGCATCTTCCTACTAGATGAAGGGACCAGTAGCCTTGAAGCATCCATTGGGCATGGAGTCAAGAATGATGGCCTGATACTGAGCCTGCCTTTGATTCCCGAACCCGACCGTTTGCACTCTAAATTTTCATAAGAAAACTTGAAGCAAGGCTTCTGAGAGTAGAAAATTGTTTTGACCTGGGGCTTTCTTGAATTTCTTTTGTGCACGGGGTCGTGCGATCATTTGTAGGCCTTGCCACTCCATTGTAGAGTCCTTTTGTTTCTTGATTGTGGGATTTGAACGTGAATCCTCTGGCTTCTTATTGTATGGGATCATGGCTGATCCTGTTTTACCTGAGGGAAAAAATATGGATAACAATAAGACATGTTACATGGACATAATTATAGGTACAAATAAAAATTTGGCATGAAACTTCAGTCTGGATAGAACCATCCAACATAGGATGAAATCATTTGAAGATATTGTACTTGATGAACAGTACTACCCTAGGAAAATTTCAACATTCGAAGTCAAAATTTTCAAGAAAATACAGGTTAGGTCTTTGATACAGGTTCAAGGACAAATACGTAGTTTCAATACAAATCTCATTGTATTTTATGAAAGAATGCAGGGGCATGGTAAAAGTTTCAATCCAAATCTCTCATATCAAGTTACACATTTTCTATTTGACATGCATTTAAATTATCAAACTGACATAACAAGGGCATAAGCATGAGCATCATTGTTCCTAATTTTTTAAAGTTTCAATGTGATGGAGGAAAATATGCTCTAGTCAACCTTCTAATGACATAAATAAGGAAATGAATTAAAAAGACAGTTTTTTAGAGTCTATTGTCAGACTGACACTATTTCTTGGCAGAGAAGTAAGGTTTTCAAGGTATTTTTTAGCTCGATAAGCATACTAATAGCTCATGTTATGTTCCTTCAGAATCTTTTGATGGAAACCCAATGGAAATGTTGATCCTTCCACTTGATAATTGGATAATTATGATTTATAACCCTATTATGGGGATTTCAATGTTACAAGTGGAAGAGTAATAATGTTTTGGTGATAATAGGTTATCAAGGAATTGAACTTGGTTTTATTCTCTCTCTACTTTGTTAACAAGTGTCAAACAAACTCCTTTATATGTTGATTAGACCTCTATAATAGAGAACATAAAAAAATAACACAGTTTGTTGGTCTGTCACATAATATATCAGGATACAGGTAGTGAAAATTTATTCTCCAAGTGTATGTCAAGGTCCCTAACAAAGCTTAAATGCATCCAAACATTTTTTAAGCCTCCAACAAGCTATAAACACCTCTTTATATCAAGAAACATAAGAAAACATCGCACAATGTTGTATTCATAGAGCATAGAGTTTCAACCATTTCAAGGTATAAACAAAGGACCAAGAAGAAATTACTAGGTTAAGAAACTTCCCTCCACATTTAGTAAGTCTCTAATGCCCTTATTCCATTCATAAAAGCTTAAGAATACAAGAAATAGTGAAGAAACCCCTAGTTTCCTTATCGACTCATAACTGTGACAACATAACTAACAAAAAATCTCAACTATGGCCTTCAAATTGCTCCTCCTTGCATTCTAAGCTCTAATACGTTCTCCTTAGCTTCTCCCTCTCGAATGATTGATAATCCTTTCACACATTTGCATCCATTTTCAGTTACAAACATAACCAACGCTGGTTTTATTAACCCAAGGTGGACAAAGGTAATGCTTTTGCTTGAGTTAGACATGTGGTTCAAAGTGACAAGGTGAGAAAAGAATTTCAAATATGCTACAAGGTATCTCATAACTTCCCATGAAAAATTATGATCAAACATGCATGAGAAAACAAGAGGTTACACCTATTTTCCAAGTTGGAAATTCAAATTTTCAAATATGGATTTTTCGGTGGGAAAGAAGAAATTGAAGGATTCTTAAGAAAATGGGGGAAGAAATTGAGTAAAACCAAACTTATTGACCAAAACCAAGTCCTAGACCTCAAAAAACCAAAATTGTAGTTATCTACACCTCCAATGCCCTTGCATCACAAATGAATTAGTATAATGTATGGTGGGAGCATGAGCGCAATTCATTCCCTTTCGAATTCACTCATTTGGGATCTATATTCATTTGCAAAAATGTGATTCCATGGATGGATGGTTTACTATGGGTCTATTGACACACTTAGTGCATATGGGTTTAATGAAACCTTTGGACAAAATTCCTTCCACCCCATTTTGAGGATGGTTTCGCTTCAACATCCCCAACCTCACTCAATTTTTTTCAGAAATGTTGGGTCAAGTGATATTAGGTCAAGTGACACCTAGACATACATTTTGTTACATAAATTTTAATTATGCATTGAGTGATTAAGCTAAAAATATATAAATGAAACATAAATGTTAAAACCTTAATTATGTAACAACAGAAAATTGCACGATTGTAGGATCTTCCTATAAACAATGGGTGCCTAGAGTACAGATTGTGATGTCCATGTAAGTAAGCTACTTCGTTGTTCTCCTGGATATGAAACACCTCTAGTTAAAAAGAAAAAGATACAAATGGTGAGTCAAATGAAGGGATAGAATACTTAGCTAGTTCAAAAATTATCATGGACTGCTTCCCCTCCTAGATGATGAAGTAACAATCCCTTGTCCCTTGTGTGAATCTAATGAACAGGAGGAGGGAAGTGTAGCTTGGTCCCGAAGATCAAAAATTGATTCCCTTGATTGTAGGATCTTCCTAAGACTAAAGGCACTTGTACAGGGTCATGGGTGCAAAGGGGGATGACTGCAGACCTCCGAGCTGGCACCTCCGTGACTGGGCGCTAGTTAGAACCTCAGAAAAACAATTTCAGAGGGTCACAAGATGTTCCTTGGATGTTAAGACCTTTAATCAAAAAGAAAGCAATATGCCAAAGATAATGGTCAATTAGTTGTTCTCTTGGAACCTATAAATAATGAAATGTGACTAGGACCTAGAAATGTACCCAAAGTGCATGATTTATCCTAAATTTTCCCCCACTTTATGTTGCAAAGCGAATGCTCGTGTAGACACCTAAAATTGGGTCACAACCCTCTAAGCCCTCTCAATTAACACACCCCCTTACGATAACCCTTTCTCCACATTTTAATTAATCAATTATCAATATTATGTTAATTACTCTCTATCTCACCTTGTGACCCATTCCAAGGCCATTTAACACCTAAGACTAAGTCATCCCTTCCCTTAACTAACTAAGCTCTTTCCAAACCTAATATTTATTGCTAACAAGCAATCATCAATTCCCCAAGTGTTTAAACAGAACCAAGTCTCATAGCCCACAATCAAATCTTGACCCACGCCAATGTAGGTAAGAAACAAGATATTTTGAGCGAATTTGACTATTTCTCCCTAACCAACATGGTTATTCCTCGGCTCTTGGATCAAGGAACCATCATCAGTTCCTTTAAATAAGGATTTTTAACTCATTACCCTAGGGTTGGAGGTTCTTCCTTTGGTTGGTTTTGGATTTCATTCACACTCTTGCATTCAATTGAGCATCCGACGATCAAACACACCACCAGAGCATTCCAGTTCTTCACCAACAACCAACCTCTTGCTCCACAGCCTCAGATCATTCACAGGGAAGCACACAGGCTCCATTTCTGCATGACACTGAACCCAAACCCATTTCTTCTACAAACACCCATCAACCATCGCCATCTACTGATCTACAGGTCTTTGGATAAGTATCTTAACCTTGTTTGTTAGTTTTTACTTTGGTCTTAAATCTCTTATTGTCTTCTGTTGTACGACTTCTTTCTCACCTAATACCATCTGTCACCCATCTACCTGATACCCTACCAACCCAAACCTCTCTTCCTTCCCAACCACCTATCTCACCCTTTTTGAGTCTTCACCCAAACCCTAACACCCAGCCTAAGCATTTTCAACACTTTGTGCAACCACAAAGACCCTTAACCAACCTAGTTTCTACCTTGGAACTGGGTGAGGATTTGAATTATATTTTTAATTCATAAGTGGAGGGTTTTAGGTGAGTGGGGACCACGAATGGTGGGTGAGGATTTGAATTTGAATTTTTAATTCAATAGTGGAAAAACATGGAGAATAATGACATGTGGTGAGGATTAGATTATTTTTAGATTTTGAAATGGATAATTAATCAAATTATATTTGATTAATTCGAAGTGTATTTTTGTGGGAAATGAGGAAGGGAAATTAATTGATTTAGGATAGATGTGAAATTGGGGTGTCTACACTTGTTGTAAATGAGTTAGATGTTCTTCCCATATGGCACTAAAAATCATAATATCGTCTAGATATACAATGACACATGAATCTATGAAATCTCGCAATACAATCATTCATCAATCTCATAAATGTAGTGGGTGCATTAGTGGGTGCATTACATAAACCAAATGGAAGAACTAAGCACTCATACAAACCTTGTTTTGTTTTGAAGGCATTCTTCCATATATCCTCCTCCTTCATTTTGACTTGGTGATAACCAGACTTGAGATCCAACTTCGTGAAGAATTTGGCATGTTGAAGCTATTCCAAGAGATCATCTATGCGGGGAAGTGGATATTTGTTCTTTATGGTGATTTTGTTCAAAACACATGATAGTCGATGCACATTCTCCAAGAACCATCCTTCTTTGGCACCATCACAATAGGTGAACCACATGGTGAGGTGCTCTCATGTATCACTCCTTGGTCTAGTAGTTCCTGGAGTTTTTTCTTTACCTTCAGTACTCTCCAAGCAAGGATTGCCTATACAACCTGATGTTTGGTAGGGGGACTCTGGCAATAGCTGAATCTTATGCTCTACTTCTCTGTTTTAGTGGTAACCCACTGGGAGCCTGAAATAATTCCTTAAAATACTGAATAATACTATCCAAATCCTATTTTCCCCTGGTTATGAATATCTCTAAAATTTATACCCCATCTTGTTTATCCTTTAACAAAAGTAAACAAAATTGATTATGATTTACCTGAATAAGTTAGTTTTCTTGGTTAGCACTCACCATAGTAACTTGTGTCTTATGTTGGTGTACCTGGATATTGTAGATGATCCCATCCTTGAACCATCTGTACTAATTTTCCCCTTCTCATAAATATAGCATCCCTGATATACAAGTAAGGACTCCCGAAAACAACATCAAAAGCATCAAGTGGAATTACATCAACTCTCCAATACATCAATATACTGGGAATTTATCCCAAACTTGACCTTACATCTTCTTGTTACCTGAATTTCAACACCCTTCTTCACCCAACCCAAAGGATAAGGGTGTGGATGCTCGTAATTCTCAAGACCAAGATTCTTTACAACTACTTCAGAAATCAATTTAGACTAAGAACCAGTATCAACCAAAGCATTTACCTTAGTTCTCTTGATCTGGATTTTGATCTGGAATAGTCTACTCATCTCCTCTTCCTTAGTTGTCCATGTTGGTGGTCCATGCATCCAAGCCTATCATATACATCAGAATCATCTTCGATTTCCACCTCCCCTTCTGTTCTTTACAGTTGTCATGGACTTCTTCGAGTCCTTGGTTCGGTTCTTCAGATGTAACTTCAGATGTAACTTCCAACATGTAGCATCAGTATGACCATTGATATCACAATTCTTACAAAAATTCTTGGGATCTTTACAAGTATTTAAAGTAGTGGCAGGTCTTGTTTACCTTTCCCTTTCCACTTACCCTTGTTACTTGTTTTTCCCCTTCTCCTTTTTCTGCTCGATTTGTTGACCGCTTTACCCTTGGCTCTGCTTCTCCTTGCTTCTTTTCATCATCTATGTAGTATGCCTACACACACGCCTCATTGAGATCTTTGGGCTTCATGGAGATGACTTTTCTTCGAAGGTGAGTGTGAAGTCCTCCCAAGTACTTAGTCAGAATATCCTCATCCTCCAAGTCCATGTTAAGCAACATGGCCTGCCTCTGAAACTCCATAGTATAGTCCTGCACACTTTGACCACTGCCTTGTCTAAAATACTACCATTTTAATCATTTGGTCAGTCTTGTGGCCAATAGGATAGAAGTTAGCTCTAAGTAATTCTTTAAATTCTTGCCAAGATTTCACAATAGGATGCTTCTTCTTTTCACAAGTGGATTAGATGGGTTTCCCACCAAACCAAAGCATGTCCCTCCATTTTGATACATGCAAAGGTGATTAAGTTTGCCTCAGTGAAATTATGGATGCTAAAGTAGACTTCTAACTATTTTATCCATTTTCAAGCAACTTTACATCTACTTGTCCTTCAAAGCTTTTAATATTAACTTTCTTCTCAACTTTAAAAGGAGCATGATCAGATTTTACCTTTTCTCTTGTATTTGAAGTCTCTTCTTCATGCTCTTCCTCATAACTCTTCCTCCATGATGGCTCCTCCCTATGAAAAAGAGATTTCAGCTAAGCCTCGAACCACTAAGTCCATGGAGTCTTGCTTGATAGAAGTCGTCTTCTATAAATCTGCAAGTTCTTCTTGCCTTTAGTAAACATCCTATCATATCATGGTTCTCCAACATCTAAATTCTACGGACCAAGTTCTCTTCCTCCATTTGTCCCCAAATTCTTTGTTTCCACTTCCTTTTAGAAATATATGGATCGCAAGGTAATGCCTCTTCACCTTTAGATCTCGTCACTATCACACAAATCCAAGAACGAATACCACATTCCTGGATACTTGTTAATTATTATACCAAAATGATTTGTAAACTCTCTAATTTAGAATTGTTCATAGAATCACAATTGAACGTTGTTGTTCTACTTTCGATTAGAAAATGACAAAGATAGATGAGTGAATGAATTATTCTTATGCTTAGAATCCACAATTGGCCTACCTTGAAAGGAAAGAATTTAAGCTCATAAACACAAACAAGATTTTATCCTGGAAACCTCCATAGGAGGAAAACTTCTAGTCTATAGAAGGGAAATCGCTCTTTCTTCCCACTTTTGATTGGCCAATTCAAATAACAAGTACAAAATTTACAATAAGTATGAAAGAGAAGTAGATGTCTATCTCACACTTCCTCCCAATGATACTTGTTTACTCTATCTCAACACTCCTTTCTTCTACAAAAATGGTGCAATTCTAATCACTAAGAATTTTGTACTCACTTGCTTTCATGCTTCGATGATCCTAGGTTCTCTCCTAACAAACATGTATTTATAGAATCTTCTCATGTCCTCCTCGTGCATTGGAGGATGGGAAAGGTCATGGAGGAGAAGAGATACTAACAACCTATCCCAATTCTGGGATTGTTCGTTTCGATATTTTGCATTTTTCTGTCTGAAGAGTCAGGATGCCATCCAATTAAGATACGAAACGGTCTATAGGACCGTCGAAAAATGGTTGGGAATGAACTCAGTTCTGATAACCGACCGCTCGTTCGATAGAGTGGTGGTTCTATTGATACATAAAAAGACATAACCTATGTGTTCTTCATTTTTCCTTCTTCGTGTTGACTGATATGATGAAGTAGAGTCATTTTGGATCTCTATGGATCACCTAGAGAGTGGACCAAGGGTGCCTGCACTATGCACTGTGGTAGGAATAATGGGTTCCATGATCTGTGCAAAATCTTTACAACTGTTCTTACAAGGTTATGAAGGAGTTCTGAAACCCTCATTGTGTATCGCATCATATTATCGTTCTTATGTACCGGATGTTGCCAATAATCCAAGATGTGGTGAAGACCTACAAAAGACCTAAAATAAGTATCAAACCCCTAAAAAAATAAATGATGCAAAATGAATGGGTTACGAATGACCTCAAGCTGCCATAACAATGGGCATACTAACTAAGCGAGATTGTACTACATTGCAAACACCATATGTAGTTTTGCATGTGTGTGTGTGTGTGTGTGCATGTCGTGCTCCTAGGTGTTCTTGTGCCATTCACACTTTGTGAAGTAGTGAGAAATAGCTAAATGTAATAGTCATCGGGTGCATGGTCGAATAGTGTAGTATGTGCCCTATGATATGAGAGGCAGATGTCCTGGCCTAATGCAAAGATAAGAAATGGAGCTATGGGGATTGCTAATGTGATAGGGGGATGTGTTAGTATGATATTCCCCCCTAGTGTGTGGGGTTCATGATAGTAGTAAATGCCCTGCAACAGTCCACCAGTGTGAACTCGACAGCACAAGAGTATGTCATCGAGTAGATTTGGTCGAATAGTGTGATAAAGTGATAGATAGATAGAGATAGATGTGGAAATACAAAGATAAGATATGTGCCCTAATGCTAATTTGATACTCCTATCATGCCATATCTAACAAGATATTCCCCCCAAGATAGTTAAATACATTGATCATATCATTTTATTCATAACTACATTTTCATTTGATTGTTGCCAACCACTTTTAAGAAGTGATCTCAAAGATGGTGAAATATCAGCAGAAAGATACCAAGATTGATTTATGTATATATGGATAAATACAAAAATGTATGGTATGCGTTATGTAGCGAAGATGCCAATTGTACTAATCCATGGGCGTTTCATGTCACTAGAGAGCCATGATGCATCATGCAAGACTAGTTGATTTATGCATCATGGTTGCACAGATTGTAACTGGCCCACATTCAATGAGACCATATAAGATAGCCACAAGACTATGAGTGTGTACTTAGTACTTTATTCACCCAAGAGTTACCTTCCAAATACCAGTACTATTTAGCCGAGATGGAAGTAATGTCTCAAAGTGCTTGTATTTGCAGTAGAACGCATGTCAATTGGGTGGACATTTGTTCTCCCTCTTACAATGAGATCCACTAGATAGGAGGCTCATACCTTGTTTTAATTAATTAATCTTGTTGGAGATTGTTGGCCATACTTTTAGCATGACAACGCCACAGTTGCACTGGGTTATTCCTTCTAGGTTGTTTAGGACAAAATGACTTGTTAATGTCATAGAGTTGTTACAATTCAACATAGAGGCCTTAGTGAATCTCCTTTACTAACTATGCCAACATTTGTCACTATGTTAGAAACAGTGATTCAGTCACTTGGTGCCTCTTAAGGTGTGCTCTTAACTGTTCCAAAGCTAGGATCACTCAAATTAGTGGCAAGGTCCTCTCTGGAGTAGAAGGAGATAGAAGAACCCCATCTCTCCAAGCATTTGTAGATGGGCATGCAATAGAATGCTTAAAGTGACCTGACATATTACTCGTGACTATGCTAAGATGTTTACTGAGGTCAATGCACTTCTAAAGCATGGGTTGTTGTCATCATGTTCCTTGATTTGATTAGATTGCAATAAGGATCAACACTTGATATTGCAATATTTTATAAGGAGTCAAAACCATCTCAAAAGGTGGTAGCGTGATCAACTGATGACTGATTTGACTGAGAATGTCAACTTTTCAGTATGATACTGTTCAACATGAGATTCTCAGGCATATGGCATAATCTGTAGGTTCTATACGCACATGTTTGGACATAAGATTGAAATGTATGATGTAGAGATACAAACATGATACACTAAATCACGCACTTGGTACATTTCTAGGTCTTGATCACATACTACTATTCATATGATTCTTAAGCAAGAAAAATAGCTTTAATTGACAACTATCTTTGGCCTTTTGATTATGTTTCTAGTCTTTTGTCTAGGCCTCTTACACGCCCTAGACAACCCAGTCAATGGGACTTTCACTGCTTCAAATCTTTTATGAGTTTGGACACCATTGCACCAGCACCCAAACAAGACTTGAGCACCTAAGCACGCCCTTCGTCCTTCTGGGCACCCCTGACCTCTTTCTATCTTTACTATGCTCTTTTGGAATCGTTTATCTATCTGAAACTGGGCATCTTATTTTCTTAATGAGGTCGACCTTCCAGTTGTCAATTACATCGGATTCAACCAAAATGAATCATATAAATATAAAGCTATGTGACCATAATAAAGGACCAAGCTCTAAGCATCTATAATACCACCTAAGGCTGCATCTAAAGGAATTCTAAAGATGGCATCAAAGCATCCATCTAGCACTCATTCAAGGAAAAGGGACTACATTCTTGTTGCATACACGTCATAGGAGAGGAAGTTCATTTTGCCATCACACAACTATTTACATTTGCTACATTTAGACTATGTCTCACTATCAAGTGCATCTTTGCACAATTTGCTTCCTAGGGCACAATTTCTACACAGCACTACACAAAGAGATGGATTTAGAGATATCTACATGGAGTCTGAAATGTAGTGGGATTGCACCGGTATCGTAAGTTCACTCAGTTGGGTGACCATCGGGGTCAGTCCGACTCCCCGTTTATATCTTTTTTTTTTTAGGATTTGATGTGTTTTGGGGTTTGTTGCATGTGCACATTAACTTCTATGCACTGCTTCAGGATGAACTCACTGATCAATTCCAAGATGATACAGGAAACTACCGAAAACAGTTATCAAACATCTTGTGACCCTAAAAAAAGAAGAATGTGAGGTTCTGTGTAGTCACAGACTAACCTACAACTGGTCCACTGGCAGCTAAGGCGTCCCTAGCTCAATCCAGGAGTGTTTGTCACTATCAAATCTGAAACTCGCATAATGTAGTTCTGGTGAGTGTGATAATGTGCCCTAGGTGTTGTCCTCCTGTTCCAATCACACTTTGTGAAGTAGTCGACACAATCCAACTTTAGATGTAGAAAATGTAATCAGAATATGTGGATGGAATAGAATAGAATCCTTCCCCTATGCACTGTAGTGTGATGCAGATGACCTAGCCTTGTGCCTTGTGATGGAGCTATGTGGATGCAAGTAATCTCCAATGCAAGAGATGGATGCAACTCTAGATGGATGATAGTAGTGACTGGTGTTTGGTCCCTACAATTATGGTTTAACATAACTTTCATATTTATAGGGTTAAATCATTTGATCTAACCTTTCGAGTACATTAACCCCAAAATGATTGAACACCAAAAAGATAAGAAGTTGAAATCGGCTAGAAAGAGCTCCAACTAAGGTAGCTGGCATAAAGTTGCAAAAAGGATCGAGGCGATTTCATGCAAGTGGGTACTCACGGCACCCATGGACTGCCCTTCAGTACTGGCTCGAGTGCCGCAGTCGAGGCTAAAACAATGGAGTAACTGACTGAAACAAACTTGGGCATATAGATGAAAAAGGTTGGGAAAGATGAAATAAAATAAAATAAGATGGCCAAAAGACGAGGGTTAATTAGTACTTCTGCGGCTCACTCAAGAACACTTCTAAAGGCCATGATAGTCATTGAGTAACCAATATACAATACACTATGCTAAAGTATCTCTCTACGACTTATTGTGACTACAGTGCACATGATTTTCGTCAAACATTAGAGGTTTACATTCATTTTATTCATATAGAAAGTGACTAATTCTTCGGTGTCTTTCACACACCTTATTCAATCTCTCAAAAATTTACCAAGTGTTATATCATTCACTAATGAGGACATATCACCATTTGTTAATGACAATCAATGTGTGCCTTTACTTATCAATGCTATCATTGGCACTATTTGTATCAAACGTGTGCTCATTGACAATGGATCCGCCGTTAATCTATGTGCTCACTACCTTTTGAAACAAATTATACATTACATAGGAAGTTGTTCCAAAATTCAAAAATACATTCGATGTTTTTATCAAACAATGTCTTGGCCAACACATTTACATTGATAATATTTTGAGCAACAAAACTCACTATGACTTGACTTCACTTGTTTCTTGTACAAATTCTCACTCATGCATAAGGTTGTGGATTTGGTAATCAAACATTTATGAAACAAGTAATATTTAAATGACCAGTTTACAAAATAAATAAGCGCATTGGAAATAACCACCAAATTCTAAACATGATTTACAAGCTAGCAAAAGATAATAGAGAATATTGCTATTTTGAAAATAGAAAGAGTAAGGTAATTAGTTATTTTCTATGGATTTATCCATGTGCATGATTTGTGTAAAGTGAATGAAGATTTTTTTAATATAGAAAATAGAAAGCTAGCAAGCATGAATTTTGTTTCTTTAATTATTATTTAATATTTTATTTATTCAAATAAATTTAACAAATTATAAAATTTAACTTAATATACAATTTACATGACAAGTGATTTTGTAGTTAACCCTTCTAATAAAAATTTATATTGTTATAATGCCTTTTAGTATTGAAGTGTAATTTTAAATTAGGTGTAAAATTTCAATCACCCTTCTCTGACAAGCTAAAAGATGTTTGAAGGGCATTGGTGACTTCAAATTTGATCCTTGGATGGGGACCGCAGCCTAAAGACTGTTTTGGCTGCCACCAGGAGTTAAATTTGACAGCCGTTTAAAAGTTTTTCATGATTTTAGCCATAAAATACTTGTAAATATTTGAAAAAATCCTCACATGTGACTTGCAAATTTTAAGAGTGACCATTATTTTTATATAAATTTATAGATAAATTATACTAATAAATATTTAAAATAGTTAAATATATAAAATGATCTTTTATATATTTTATTAACACTGTAAAAATAACAGTAAGAACAAGATTTAAAATTTACCTTCACCTAAAAATTGTTTTACAGGCATAGGTGGCCGTCAAACTTAACCCCTGGCTGCCACAAAAGCCAAACTTCAAGACGAATTTCATTTAAGGTATTTCGCTTCGGTATCTCTACCCATATTCAGTAGTAACCACCTTCATTTAAGGAATTCTGGGGAATATAACCTGCTGTTGTCCTTAGCCTGCATAAACCGACAGATATTTTTAGTGTGAGTATCTGCACTTTGCAGAAAATAAATACCTTACCTAGATATTCCTCTTAATCCATTGATTCCATAATCCATTGTCTATATAACATCACAACTCATATGTCATTGTTCTTGTGGCGAATCCTAAGATAAAATATGGGAGCACTGAGCTTCGCCATGATCTCAAAGCCTGCAAACCATGTCACTCCCGTGCTTCTGTCTCCACACCCACCTGCAAGATTTTCTTCCTGGCAATCCAGAAGTGCAAGATTTTCTCCATTGCAATGCAAATCGATCAAGAATACTTCAACCGGTAAGT